>VDFB02270651.1:635224793-635351036 GCA_007258455.2 Sequoia sempervirens
TATTCCCTTGAATGTTCATCATACTCCCTCATAGGAATCAAGTGTTAGTCTTTTAAGTCATGTTATTTTGAATGATCCTAAAAAAAATTATATGTAATATAGGTATTCATAAGTGGGACACAACTATGGAAAATGATTATTCATCTTTGATGAAGAATCATACTTGGGGTCTTGTACCTCTTTCTAAGGGAAGAAAGTTGGTGTGGTGCAATTGGGTGTATTGCACCAACTATGCAATTGATGGTTCTATCTATAATTTCAAGGCTCATCTTTTTGTAAAGGGGTTTTAACAAGTTGAAGGCATTAACTATTTTGAGACCTTTACTCTTGTTGCCAAGATGGATTCTATTAGTCTTATAGTTTTACTTTTTGCATCATAGCGATGGCCAATTTATCAAATAGATGTGAAGAGTGCCTTCTTGCATGATGCTCTTCATGATGAGATCTATATGGAATAGTTTCCATATTTTGGACAAGACTCTTCACTTTTTTGCAATCTTTTTCATTCATTATATGGTCTTAAGCAAGCCCCTTGGGCTTGGTATGCAAAGATAGATAATTTCTTTCTTTCTTCTAGTTTCACATTATGCCATTTCATTCCCATAGTTTACACTCATATATAGGGGGATGATCCTTTTATTCTTGTGTTGTATGTGGATGACTTGATTCTCACAAGTAGTTTATCTTCCATGATTCAGAGTGTTCAACAAGCATTGATAGATCAATTTGATATGATAGATCTTGGACTTCTAGATTACTTTCTTGGTTTATAGGTTATTCAATCTTTATATGGGATTACCATTTTCTATTAGAAGTATTCTTTTGATTTGCAATCAAGATTTGGTGTGCTTGATTGCAATCTTTCCTCCTCCCTATTTGAGTCAAGTGATGTATTTTCTTCTAGTTGTTCCACTACTTTGATTGACGCTAAATTACATAAGTAGTTGGTTGGAAATCTTTTGTACTTGACATATTATCATTTTGATATTTCTTTTTTTGGTTGGATTTGTCTCCCATTTATCTCATGATCCACATGAAAGCCACTAAAAAGCCACCAAAAATATTTTGAGATATATTTAGGACACATACATTTTGGCATTCACCATACATGAAAATACTCTCATATTGTGAGCTTCGTTGACTTAGATTGGGCTAGTGATGTTGATAATAGGAAGTCTACAAGTTTGGTTTTGTATTTTTCCTTGGTTTTGGCCTCATTGCATGGTCTTACCAAAATCAATATGCTATTGCAAATTTATCAATTACAAAGGTTCAGTATTGAGTAGTAGCTTCAACTAGCCAAGAGGTTTTGTGGCTTTGATAGTTGTTGACCAAGTTTGGATTTCCTCCTGATAGTCTCAGTATTCTTTGGTGTGACAATTAGAGTTCCATTCACATTTCATTCAACCTATTGGAGCATCATTAGAATGAGCATATCGAGATCTACATGCACATCATATGGAAACTCATCTAGGATGGTTTTCTCAGCTTGGATTATTTGCCTACAAAGGATTAGGTTGCAAACATATTCACTAAGCCTTTAACATTTCATTGTTATCATTTAGCGAGTTAGACTTGAGAACCTATTCACATCTTCTCACTTAAGCTTACTTACATATTTTTGCTTATGATTTCATAGGATTTAGACACATGGCATGATCATAGTATGTCTTCAGATTTTTATCCTTGCTCTTAAAGCAAGACCATTTAATTATATTGTATTATGATGTAATTCATTTTTATGTGGAAATATAGTAATTCTTTATTGCAATTCTCATTTGTAGAAGGTTTTTTGGCTTTGTTGATAGATTGTTGTACCTATGGGTTTCTCCATTATTCCAAAATAAAAAATGTTACAACTTATTACATTACATTACAATCAATAGAAATATTAAAAATTGATGATAATTTATTAATGTAGAGCATAAAAGTGAATACTTTATACTTTTACACTTTTCCTTTTGCATAAATGTTATAAATGCATAGTTATACCGACCAATTTAATTTATTTGGGAAATTAACAAATCATTTTTTCTAAATATTTCCACCTAAGATTATATTGTTTGGTATGAGTTGGTCATTTAATTTGGTCACACAATGTAGCATACTCATATTTCAAAATTTATATCTCCCAATCTTGAGACACACTTTCTTAGAATATCTACAAGCGTTATATTTCCTTTGTTCACACCAAAAATATCAAGTTGGGAATTTGAGAACATGCATTTAAGGGCATCTTCTAGGTCATTAGGATAATCAATTATTGACATCAAGAATTTATAGTAAGATCACCAAAGAACATTTAATACTATCCCCAATCTTGATTACATTTATGATTGGTCCATTTTGTAGCTATCTATAGCATCTAAGTGGTATAAATACTATCAAGAAAGTTTTCAATTCACTCTATCCTACTATAAACCTCATGCGCTTTTTAAGTACAACCCCTTTCATAGAGATAGGTGCAAAAGATATGGGTACATTGTAGAAGTTTTTATTAATCACAAACAAAGTTGTACCATTCAAACTATTTCATGTGATGTGGCCTAGTATATGACCAAGCACATGATGTAGTCATGACCCCAACAACATGAATCTTTGCACATCTTTCTCACAATATTTTTATTATTCTCATTCAAAATTCAAATCTCAAATTTTGGACATTTATTGTACCACATTGGTTAGTCAACAAGATGCAAATATCCATACAAGAGCCTTTCTCTCTCTAGCATTTTATTTCTTTTCTCAATTATTTAATATTCAACATTTCTTTTTATTCTCAACTCCTTTTTCTAGGGTTGATTTGATTTATTATTAACTAGCATTTGGCCTAAATCATATAGTGTAAGAAAGGACTTTGTTTACTCATAGTTCAAAATATAATGGCTTCTTGATTCAGGGGCATCTCATCATATGGCATCTTCTATGGATATGTTCTCTTCTTGTGAGCCTTGTAATTCACCTCATATATTGATGGGTAACAATACATATATGAAGGTAAGTGGGAAGGGTTCTATTGATATGGGGGAAGGGACCTTCAATGATGTACTTTGTGTTCCTTCCTTGTCCACTAATCTCCTTTCTATTTACCAAATTACTCATAGGGGTCAAGGTAAAACAGTTGAGTTCACTCCAGATAGGGTGTACATAAGGGACTTGGAGACTATGGATATTGTTGCTATCAGGATGGCTGATCATTCTTCTCGTGTATATTCCTTTTCACATTTTGCTTCAAAAGATGATAATGTTCCTTTGACTACATCACACACTCCATTAAGTGTGAACCATGATAGTGAGGAGAAGTTTGGTCATCTACAACTTGGTATTCTAGAGACCAGTGCTGAGCTTCCTACTCCTCCACCTCCTGCTCCTTCAGCCATTGATGCTTCTATTCAACAGGATGATCATAGTTTTTCAGATCTTACTTTGTGGGATGAGTATTTAACAGGGATTTCTAACTTGTTCATGGAGTCTCATACTACAAATTTGGAGGACACACTTGAGGGGATTTCTCTCCTCTTTGATGACAGTTTTAGCACAACTGTTACACCATCTACTTTGTCTTTGGAGATTGACATTCATGAGTCTCCTCCTTCACTTGATTTGTCATGTTTCTTGGTTGAGTTTGACCATGATTATGTTGTGGCTCATTCAAGCTTGGAGGTTCCTTCTCAATTTTCAAAGGCATACATGTTGAGCGTTCATGCTTCCTCCTTTCAATTGGACATGGAGTGGCTTCTTCATCAACTTATGAATTTGTTTCTTCCTAAGGGAAGATGTGTTGCTTGCAGACATTGGGCCATCTTTTGTTTTCAAGCATTCTTCATCGGCATTGGAGCTTCTTCATCATGGGGGGAATATCTTATCTCTCTTCTACCCTCTTATGGGGGGGTATTTGATTGTATATACATGATGCATGTTGTCCTTGGGGGGTATCATTGAGTCCTCCATACATCATGTCTTTTTTTTTGTTTCTCTCTTTTGGAGAGGAGTTTTGTCTCACTGGGTTTTCTCCTTTTCTACACTTGTGAGAGATTGTGTTGCATTTGGATTGTAAATGGGTACCTAACATGGCCTAGTAGCCAGGACCCATAGTCATAGTCTTTGCATTACTTTGATTAATCATCTTCTCCCTAAGTTGCACTTAAGGGGGGGTGTTGGTGTGAATAATTGTCTTGTACCTAGTTAATTCATTCACTAGGTAATTAGGGGACATATTCACATGGTTAAGTTTACTTAGGATAAAAGTTTCTTTCTAGAAGTCTTAGTTGGCTTTTCTAGAACTTATCTTATCTAGCTAGGATGCATCATTTCCTAGGTGACTAGGTTGTTGGTTATCTCATGTCATAGGATTATGACATTTGTCAACATCATGTTCATTACTACATTTCAACCTTGCCTTTATAAGCAAGGCATCTCATGTACATTTGCATAGCAAAGCAATAGTAATTCAACCATTAATCAATCTTGCATTGTGAAGCAAGCTTTCTTGCCATCCTCTCTCTTGTGGAAGTGGTTTTGGTCGCAATTGATCTTGAGGGTGTTGGGGAGTCACCATTTACTCCTACACTTCCTAATCTTTATAGAAGGTTTTTGAATGCATTCTTTTTTATTTTGATATATATTATAACTAGATGGAACTCTAATTCTTCACTTAATAGATTACATCTTCTAGATAGATACATTTAAAATATTTATGGTAATTTACTCTTTAAAAAAATTAAATTAGCATAGATCTCTTAAAAACATCTATCTAAAAGATGTAATCAATATCACTCTTGAAAGTATTTAAAGTAAAATAAAATAAAAATATAATATTTAAATAAAATAACTCTAAATTAATATCTCTCCATATATTTAGATAAATATATTTAAAATATCTAGACTAATAAATTATATTACTATAAAAAAAACTCAAAATAAATATTTATATACCCACTAATAATTTCCACCTTGCTCCATTATAATGCTTCCAAATATAAACCTACCTTTCCTAATTAAGAAGCTTATATTGAAAAAATAAAGGTCAACAAATAGTTGAGAAGGGTCCCACAAAACATTACCCCGACAGTGAAGCTTTAAAATTGTCATATCTTCTTTTGGAGGATGTCTTGTTTTTGACTGGGCTATGTCTTCTGCCCTTTCAGCTGTCTTTGTCGCTGTTGCTGTTCTTTGTAATGATTCTTATTCCAATTAAAAAATTTAAAAAATCTGTAAATAGATTTTCGACCACATTCCTCTCCACTACCCGTCCCTCCCGTATATAGGACAATCCTGGACCTGCAATTTATTTCCACGAGGTCTGAGATCTGAAATATCATAATTTAAAGATACCTAGTAATGGAGGAAAACAAATTGGAGGTTAAAAACATTCGGTGGTGTACCCTCGATTTCCTCCATTTGGGTTGGAAAACAAAAGCCAACTCATAACAATGGAACCCTCTTTCTCCTCTGAATCTCCCCTCCTCACCAACATAGCTGAAGATGGGTCTACAGACCTCAAAGGAAGGCCTGTCAGCAGACTGCTCACAGGAGGATGGATAGCATCTCTTCTCATAATTGGTGTTGAAGTGGCAGAGAGATTGGCCTTCAATGGAATTTATAGCAACTTGGTCACTTATCTCACTAATGTCATGCAGCAGAGTGCTGCCACTGCTGCTAAGAATGTTAATGTCTGGTTTGGTGTTGCATCCATGCTTCCCTTTCTTGGAGCTTTTATTGCAGATTCCTATTTGGGGCGGTACTGGACCATTGTTTTGTCATCTCTGGTCTATCTGCTGGTCAGTTTTGTTTTTCTTAAATCCAAAATCATGTTTTATACGGATTTTAATTAAACCTACTATACAGAGATTATGCTAATTACTATTAACTGGCATCTGAAACATAAAGACAGGAGCTCCCAGAAAATTCTTTACTTTGTTTTAAAATTCTGATTCAATGACCTTGAAAGAGTTGAATTGTATTAAAAAAATGACATCGAAGGAATTCAGACCTGCATTTCATGAATTGGCCACAGTTTCCAAGTTTTGGAAACAGGAATGAAATGCTTGTAAGCAGTAAATCACCTGAGTTGAACAAACTGAGAATAAATCTAATTAATTTAACATTAAGATTAGGAAGCAGTATGTAAGCAGGGTATTTTCTAAGCCTTCATTCCTCTCCTCTCCCGCGTCCAAACGACCATTAATGTTCATAAAACTTCTAATTAAACAAGTGAATAACTGGATAAAGATATATGGTGATCGAACAACACCATACATTCATTTGCCGTATTGACAGATATCTTATCACTTGTATTCCTGCGTAATTCCACAGGTTTTCATTCTTCATTTTTTCAAACTCTTCTGTGAGACTTCATTGTAATTGAGAAAGTTATGCTATTCAACCTTTTTGAGGCAAGTTTTCAAGAGTATTTACAACACTACTTAGTCTAGATATTTAAATTTAGACAAACAGAAAAATACATGAAATTTTATTTCTAAATACAGAGATCACTTTCAGAAGAAATCGCCCTTATCCTTAAAGAATGATTTTACTTATCGCTTAAGGAAATCCCCTACTCTACTGGCCCTTTCCAAATATAAGGCAATCATGGGCGGGCAATATCATCAGGTTTCTAATCTGAAATATTATAAATTTAAAGATTACCTTTTTCTATAATGCAGGGGAAGAAATATATAATGACGCATCCCTAAAGTATATCCTTTCATACACCATATCGATTGGAAATTTGGAATACAAAGGTCCATTCATAACAATGGAAGCCACTTACTCCCGTGAATCTCCCCTACTCACCAACATAGCTGAAGATGCGTGCACAGACCTTTAAGGAAGGCCTATCGGGAAACAGCTCACATGAGGATGGACTTCTTTTCTCATAATTGGTGTTGAAGTGGCAGAGAGATTGGCCTACAATGGTATTTACAATAACTTGGCTACTTATCTCACTAGCAGAGTCCTGCCACTGCTGCTAAGAATGTTGATGCCTGGCATGGTGTTGCATCCATGCTTCCCTTTCTTGGAGCTTAACTTGTAGGTTCCTATTTGGAGCGGTACGAAACCATTATTTTGTCGTCTCTGGTCTATCTGCTGGTCAGTTTTTATAAAACCCTAAATCCTCTTTTAAGTGAATTCTACTTAAACCTCTTATAGGGAGATTATGATAATTGCTATTATGATGGTTTTGACTAAATTCATTTGTAAAACCTGTTAAAGAGTATAAACAATGTATATGTGAGTATATAAATTCTTTAGATGGGAAGTTATCCGCTGGTCAGTTTTTTGTGTACCAAAACTCCTCTTCTTGATGCATTTTGTTTGAATCTATATGCACAAATTACTTTTTGACAGTTTTCAATTTCATTGAAAATGAAATCATAAAAATTAGCTTGCCTACCGAATATCGACACACTAGGTGTATGGATAACCCTTTTGGAGAAATTAGGTAACTTGCTAAAAGCTTCGGACTATTAATAAGCAAAAAGTATATATATTTGGGTCAGTTCTTTTTTTGTGTGTTTTAAAAATAATTCAAAGAGAAGAAGAAATAATTAATATTCCCCTTTTTGGGTTGCAGGGGTTGATCTGTCTAACTCTTTCAGCTTCTCTGACATTTCTTAGCCCACCACCATGTGACAAAACATCATATTTCTGCTCTAGACCTACTGTTTTTCAGTTGGGGTTTTTCTTTATTTCTTTATACTTGGTTGCTTTGGCTCAAGGAGGCCACAAACCATGTTTACAAGCATTTGGTGCAGACCAATTTGATGAGAGAGATCCAACAGAGAGGAAGTATAAGAGCTCGTTCTTCAATTGGTGGTATTTTGGCTTATGTATTGGTTTACTTCTATCTGTTTCTGTGCTTGTGTACATTCAAGAAAATGTCGGCTGGGGTATGGGGTTTGGCATCCCAACTGTAGCCATGATAATAGCACTGTCTGTCTTCATGTGCGGAACAAGAATGTACCGACATAAAATACCTTCTACTAGTCCAGTAACTCGAATTGTCCAAGTTTTTATTGCAGCAATTCGCAAGCGGAATGTTTCTATTCATTCTCAAGGAGAACAGAGCTTAAAAGTAATTCAAGGACTTAGGGATGAAACAAGAAAGCTTTTGCCCACTAATCAATTCAGGTAATACCCTCCCTACTTGTTAATATGCATCATGAGAAGCCATATTTCTGTTTAGTTTTAGCCTTTAGGTTCGACATAAAAATGCATTTGAATTTTTTTTGCTAATAACATTCATGTTGTTTCACAGATTTCTTGATAAAGCGACAATTGGAATTGATTTGGACCATGAAGAAAGAACAAATATTGATTGGAGGATATGCACAGTCACACAGGTTGAAGAGGTAAAACTTGTTCTACGGTTGCTGCCCATTTGGGTGGCTTGTTTGATGTATGGAATTGTTTTTGCACAATTTTCAACATTCTTCACAAAACAGGGCGACACAATGGATAGAAGGATAATTGGAGACTTCAAAATCTCTGCAGCAAGCTTGCAAAGCTTTATTACCATATCTATTTTAGTGCTAATGCCTGTGTATGATCGAATTTTTGTTCCACTGGCCAGAAGCATAACTGGAAATGAGCGTGGTATAACATTGTTACAGAGAATAAGTGTTGGTATGTTTTCTTCTGCTCTTTCTATGATTGTCGCAGCAATGACAGAAATGAAAAGGCTTCAAGTGGCAAAAGAATATGGATTGATAAACATGCCCCAACTGACAATTCCACTAAGCATTTTTTGGCTGCTTCCACAATACATTTTATTAGGTATTTCTGATGTGTTTGCAATTGTAGGCTTGCAAGAGTTATTTTATGATCAGATGCCCGAGACAATGAAAAGCTTGGGAGTTGCTTTATATTTGAGTATTTTTGGAGTTGGTAGTTTCTTGAGCGGCATTCTTATTTCCATTGTTGAGGAAGTTAGTAGCAGAGGTATGAGACAAAACTGGTTTGCAGACAATCTAAACAAAGCTCATTTGGACTACTTCTACTGGCTTCTGGCTGCACTGAGTACACTATTTCTATGTATCTATCTCTTGTTTGCCAGTCACTTCATGTATAAGAAGGAAGAAAGCAATGTTTGTAAAGATGAAGACATATACTAATTATTAATATTTATATAACATGCATCTGAAAACATTCAAGTATATGTTTGGAACCATATATATGGAACATGAAGAGCCAATAGTCGAGAAAATGAAGAAAATGCTTTACTTCATTTTGAAATTGTAATTCAGTTAACTTGAAGAGTTGCATTGTGCCCTGAAAAATTACAAGACAACATAGTAGTTCAGACCTATGTTTCATGAATTGGCACTCTTCTATGGTGTGGGAAACAAGAATGACACAATGTCTACTAATACCATTAAATAGTTGAAGGCCTGAGTTGAGTTAAAAGTGAATAAATCCAATTAATGTAATTGTAAGATTATCAAGAGTATGTAAGCAGAGTGTTTTTTAATGGGCATTTAGTAAATTTAAAATATGCAAGAAGAGTCTTTTCTTGGGTAGGTGGCGCAAACCTTGGGAGAATTAGTTGATTGTTCTAAAAAAATTAAAATGGTTACTTAAACATTAGGAAAGTGTATCTTAAGATATGTATCTTTTTTTTTCATTTCTTAAGCATACATAAGATGGTTACACTATGTATACATGAAAATCATCAACGTGTTAAACACATTACTGTGGATGAGATCAAACAATATCTAATTCAACCAAAGGGCCAAACCTACAGAAAATCCAGGCACATCAAAATCTTACTGACCGACTTCAAAGCTGATAAGGTTCAATTCATGTCAAAACTGTTTGGAAACTCTGAAACAACAAAGTTTGTTTTTGCATTATTGGCACTGTTCTTCTTTATTGTAATGGTTAGATTTGTGGATTCCAATGAGAAAGTCACTTTGTTTATAGACATTTTATGGAAGCAGCCAGGACTCAAGCTGGTGTGATAAGGTCACGTAGAATTTCAAATGAGGTACATGAAAGATATGATAGGGACACTATTAATTTGATTTTTATAACCATGGAACTCAATTCCTTGCTGCTTTCTCTATTCCTGAATAGACACTACGTACTCTTTGTTCACACAGGTGAGATTTTATTAAATTGTAGAAAACTGGCAGGTGGGGCAAAGTCTAATTAATTTAGAACAAATGGTAGTGGACTAGAAGAATGTAGTTGGTTAAATATTTCATTGTCAATGCAGGAGAAACAAAGCTTGCATGGGATGAGCAAGTCAATTGGTTGAAAGAGATATGAAAGTTTGACTTGCTCATCCAATTGACTTGCTTATCCCATGCAAGCTTTGTTTCTCCTGCATTGACAATGAAATATTTAACCAACTACAGTCTTCTAGTCCACTACCATTTGTTCTAAATTAATTAGACTTTTCCCCACATGCTAGTTTTCTAGAATTTAATAAACCAGTGTTCCATGGGGACACGTCCCCCACAAAAAAACCCTGTGTTTCCTAGCGGTGACGTCTTGGAGACTTGGGGACTTGGGGGGACGTCCCCCCACCAACCCACTACCAGTGCCACCATCCCACCACTAGTGTCGCTATCTCCAAGATGCCACTAGGACTTTGAGGATGCTAGGGTGTCCTCAAGACATCTAGGGGACTCCTAGTTGTCTCCAAGATGTATAATTCTTATACATCTTTTTATAACTATTTTTTCAAGTACTATATGTATTTCAGCACCCTGCCGCCCCCAGCCATTGTCCCCTTGCCATCCTCCCGCCATCCCCAAACTTAGACCTCCTGTCCCCTCATCCCTGAAACGCATCCCCTGCTGTCCCCCCATTGTCCCCATCCCCGAAACCCCGTGGAACATTGAGATATATAGAGGATCCTTGCTAGGAGTGTCTTCTATGTGTTTATACAGGAGAAATTGAGAGGCTTAGGCTCATCGACATAATGGAGAGGGCTAAATCTGATGCTCATGTTATGCAAAGAGATGAATCTCACCTCAAGTTTGGATTTTAATTCATTTGCATAGTAAATGTTTCATAGGGGAGAATGCTAGATTCCTATGTTGGTTGGTCTTTTAGGGTATGGTGAGCTTTGATTGTTCTGTTGTAGACCCAAGAAGCTCTCACTTCTTGGCCCATGTTAAGTTTGAGGATATTATGATCATACTATATGTTGGTTTGCTTAGCCCACTTTCTTTTGGGGTTTTGTAATTTTCATTTCTGAAGCTTCTAAGCACTCGTTTTGAATGACTAGAAGTCCTAGATTGATCATCTTTTGGTTACTTATAGTCTTTACTATTTAAAATCTATTTTTGTATAGAGGAATGGTATTCCCACATAACAAAATATTGGATAGTTTTTATTGCTAGGTATTGTAGATATGCATTGACTAGGATTAGGTGTTATTTCACACTTGCTTAATGAATAATGACAAGGTGTAGTGAATAGTAAACATAAGGATCATTATGATTAGAATCCCTGCTCGCTTTTTCCAACAGGTTACCATTTAAATTACATTGGTGTTATCAAGTTGCTAGTGAAAATATATATTGTCTAAGCTAAAAGACATATGATAACAAAATATCCCAGCTAAGTTCTCACTTCTTGCCCTAGGTTAAGTTTACTAATCACTAATACTAAGTTATTGGTTTGTAGGGAAATGCCCCTCGGTTTAGGTTTGGTCAGGTCTGGCCTAGATAGGGGTTTGGATCTATTTCGCCTTAGGGGCTACCCCAGGTCTCGCCTTTCGTCTGTGGGTTTGCTCGAGATGAACTCAAGCATACCCACAACAAATTTGGTAGGGGCTAATGCCTAGGTGGCATATTTCACCATTTTTTATTTTTATTTTTTTGACTCCTAATTTTGACCAAAAAAAATTTGCCCCTCCAAACCCTAAAATGTGGTATCCAAGACATCTTAAAGAAAAAAAAAACTCATTTATCATATTGTGAATGCAAAAACGAAAACATTATTTATTTTTGTTGAACTTTCATTCTTGCTTGCTATTGTATGAATAGAGTTGAAAATTGATTGGTGAATGTTCCAAATTGGTTGATTTGCTATTCCTACACATTTACAAGAGTTCATTTGCTGCTAAAGAGATCATAGAGGAATATTTTTACAAAAGAGAGGTTTTTTTTCAAGTTTTTGTTTTTTTTCAACATTTTTTTGTTTTACAAATGAACTCTCTTATTTTTGTGAATCTAGAACACATGCTTATTTTTTAAAATGAATTAAGTTGTACATATATATATTTGTTTTAATTTATTTCAATTATTTGAATGCATTGTTTATAATTGAACTTGTTATCAAAGGTATTACAATTGTATTTGGTTCTAGCTCCATGGGCTAACCATGCTTTTAAACAGACCCAAACTTTCCCCTTTAGAAATATGTTGAAATGGTATGAAAACTTCTAGGTGGTGGGGGTTATGTTTAGATTTGTAGTGGGTGTGATGTTAGATATTCAAGCTCATACAATCGGGTGAAATGTCATTTGTGCCACATCCTTGGACTAGGCATCAAAGCTTGCCTAGAAAAAAAAGGTGTACCCATTTGCAAAGCACAAATCATGGCATATATTAATGAGCAAAAAAAAGAAAATCAACTAGCAAGCCATAAATCAAATCATCATTTGTTAAAAAAAAATCTCATGAAATGAAGCCCCCTCCACTACCTTCTAATCTTCAATGTACAAAGAGCCACCCATTTTTGTCCAAACTTGAAGAACAACTTGTGGCCTTTACATATAAGAGATCAAAGGGACCATTGGAAACAACATTTTAAAATGAGTCTTGAGAGATTGCCAATCAACACATAGTGAGATGTCTCTATGCGAATGGATTGACATTCAATGTTTTTCACTCGCCATATTGGTAACAAATGGTGAAAGCGATTAATAAGGCTCCAAAAGGGTACAAGGGCCTAGGTTTTGAGAAGGTGCATATCACATTATTGGAGAAAGAGGTGAAATTTGTAGAGGATTCATTGAAGCCCATAAGGGATGTTGCAAGGTGTGCGCCCTTGGTCTCCTTATGTTGTGTAGTGCAGTGCTCAGGTTCATGACATGGCTTGACTACCTCTCGTGGATTCATTAATTCTGGTGGTTGTATTAGGCATTAATAGGTTGATATTTTGGTGCAACAACGGTGTGTGCAACAATTGGTATCAAATCTTAGGTCATAGGTTCAAACCCCTCGCTTGCACTAGGGAGGGATTGTTGCAAGGTGTAAGCCCTTGGTCTCCTTGTGTTGTGCAGCCTAGCGCTTGGGTTCATGACATGGCTCGACTGCCTCCCATGGATTCATTAACTCTGGTGGTTGTATCAGGCATTAACAGGTCGATCTTTTGGTGCAATGGCAACAGTTTGTGCAACAAAGGATTTGTAGGTTGAAACAGGGGTGCCCATCATTTTGATGGATGAAAAAATGTAAGAAATCAACCATTGATCAATGTTATTGTAGTGTCCCCTAAAGGGAAAATGTTTTCAAGAGCAGTGGATTGTGAAGGGGAGGTGAAGGATGGTACATTTATTGCTAATGTTCTCATGACAACCATTGAGGAAGTGGACCCTCAAAATATTGTGCAAGTTATAACAAACAATGCCAAAAATTATAGAATGGTTGGGCTAATGATTGAGGAGCATTATTCACATATTTTAGGAAACTTTGTGCTTCCCACTCCCTCAGCCTTATGCTACAAAAAATTGGCACCAAAATTGAGTGAATCAAATAGGTGTATATTGAGGCCGAAGAGATCCAAATGTTTGCCACTAACCACCATATGTCACAAGGCATATTCAAAACATTCTCGAAATTGGAGCTACTGAAGCTAAGCTAAATATATATCACTTTAGTAATTTTTTGAAATTTTATTCTAATTTTAATTTTTGTAATTTTTTTTTTTTTTAAATTTTGATTTTCAAATAGGTTGTTGAGACCTATTTTGGCTTCAACACAATTTTCTTGAGATAACTTGTAAAGGTTTGTGAGCCAATTTCCAACATGGCCATTAACCCAAATTGGTCTATATGGAGGCAATCTAGCACTACAAGGGCAACACAAATTAAGCAAATAATTCTAAATGATATCTAATGGAATCATGTTGAATATCTCCTCAATTTCATTGATTTTATATTGAGCATGATAGGTTATATTGACATGGATAGGCCTTGTTTGGGTGAGATATATGATTACATCAACTTAATAATCGAGAAGATGAAAGCCATCATAAATGCAAAAGAGCAAGACCTTGAAAAAACTTTATTCAAATAACTACAAAAAAAATTGAAAATAGATGGAGCAAAATGACCACTCTGCTAAATCTTTCCTTTGCATTGAGTACCAAATATTATATTGTTGAGCTCTTTTATGTGTCAACAAGAATCGCCACATATAGAGATGTTGAAGTCATTCAAGGGTACAAAGAAACACTTTGCAACAACTAATTTTAGTATTGCTTTTCAGGACAAGTATAAGGTCGATGCTCATACTTGGTGGTACTTCCATGACCAATTATTCACACACCTTCAACCTCTTGTGATCAAAATTTTATTGCAAGTAAGAATTAAAAAAAATCTATCTTTTAAGTTTCCTTCATATTTTATAATTTAAAATTTACAATTTTATATTAACTCTTTAATTTTGTTTTAATAGGTTGCTAGTTCATTTGTATTTGAGAGGAATGGAGCACATACTCCATCCACTCAATAAAAACACAATCAACTACACTCAAAAAAGACATAGAACTTGGTGTATGGGTAAAAGCACAAACTTGTGTCACAAATTTTAAAGGAATGGACAACACAAATAAAAAAATTCAACTTTGATCGCATAAAAGTGACCTTTATGTTTTGAATTGAAAAATGGCATAATCTAATAAAATGCATAACTCTTGATGAAGTTTAAACTTGTATTTTAAAAAAAATAAAAATTGGTTTGATATTTCTCTTATAAGTTTAAAAGCAAAATTTGAATTGTTAAAAATTTCAAGAAAAAGTGAGGTCAATGGGATGTCACAAAATAAGAAGCAAACCATTTTTTCTTACTTCTGTTGAGAAAATGTCTCAATCTTGCTTTGCTTTTTAATTATTAATTGGCAATTTGTAATTATCTTTTAGTTGTCATGAAAGTTACTAAATGCAACTATGACAACTTGCAAGGTGTTTTTAATTGTCAAATTAGAAAGAGCATGAAAAAAGGGGAAGTTGAATGTGAGCTTGGAAAAAAATAAAACAATTTTTTTAGTTGCATGTGCACATTACTAAAAAATGGATAAAATCACAAGTTAGAAGAGAAAGTTTCTTTTCTTTGTGATTTATGTCTAAATGGTTTTAGAAACCATTATTGATTTGTGTTTTCTCTCATGCCTATATATTTAGTGCTTGAGTTGAAAAGAAAACAAGTTAAGTTACAAATTGTTGAAGTCATGAAGTGTTGCAGTGATTCAAAGGGAGAAGTTGTATTGATGTAACTCATTTGAAGTATTAATGCAAGTCTTGGATCTCTTTGGGTGTGGATTTTTTTCCCACAAGGGTTTCTCTACGTAATTCTTGAGTTATGGTTTGCATATTTTTTGTAATCTAATTTCATTTATGATTTATTATTATCTATTTATTTGGATGCATGAAATTATCTACATACTTTCACTATAAAGTTTTATCCTATTTTTCAACATTTGGTATCAAAGCCAAGTTGGCTTGATTAGAGAAGGGGACGCCTTTCTTGGAGTGTTTGATTGAGATTTTTTTGTTGTAGTCGGAGTGTGTTGTGTTTTTTTTGTAGTTTCAAATTTAGTGTGATAAGAGATCATTAGCTGCTCATCTTGGTTGGACATTAAAAAGTTCAATGGTACTAGATATAAGCTTTGGAAGTTAAAAATGGAGTATTTTGGAGTTGATCATGTGTTTTCATTTACAATGATATTGATCTGGAGTGCTTATTTGACAATATGTGTATATCTTCTTGTTTGGTGGTTTTGTTCCTTTACCTTGTGGTCATGTGCAATGAGAATGTGTTCATGTTGGATGGGTAGAGACATCCCAGTCACATGGATAAACACTCTCAGTTTGGACTACAAAATGGAGTGTTTATGTTGGCTTCATGGTTTTAGCCCTTGGATACATGAAAGCATTGGAAGATAAGCCACTAACCTCTTTGTGAGTTGTAGAGCTAATACGTTTCATATGTTATAAGCTTTGGATAACTTGGTTTTTTCTATTGGGTTGTAATTTACTCTTGATTTTAACTATGGATTTGTAGATTTGTGCTTATTCCATTATTTAGATGACATGTTTGATGTGAATGTCTGGATGTTTAAATGGATTTTTTAGATTTATAGAGATGGTTTTACATGTTTTACATGTTAACTAAAATATGTGATATGTAGATCTATGATGAGGTTGTATTCAGGGTGTTCTGGATGAAGACAATTATAGGTTTGCATGGCTGCTTGGAGGGTTCTTATTGATCCATGGCAACTCCTATGTGGGTTTGTTTGGAAAATCAGATCTAGCGTTGATTCTATTGTTTCAGTTGTTTGAGATTGAAGCACTGGTTATGTATTTCTCCTTTGAGATGTTGCATATGTGCAAATCTTGTAAAATTGTCTCATGTGGACTCTGTTTGGCAGGCCTTATTCTTGGTCACCATTATTACATTATTACATTATTACATTATTACATTATTACATTGTCATGCTTATTGCAGTGAGAGATGTTTATGGGAGTACCTGATAAAATTGTTCATTTGAATCTATAACTTATGGTGCATGAGAAACTTTGTTCACTTTTAGTAGAGTGTTGGTAATGATATTAGTCATGATGCCATGTATAACTTGGTATTACTTTCAGTGAGAGCTTTATGCAATTGCATAATATGTTCTATCTTCTTTGTTTTCAAAATTTTGGTTCTAAGTTGTTACAGTGTGTAGTGAGCCATGGATAATATTTAATTAGAATATAGATGGTCTTTTGCGATGGTTGTTGGTGTCATAAGGAGCTCTTGGATTCTGCCTTTAGATTATAGTTAGAGTTATGATATCTTTGGGTCTATTGACAAAAGATGTGTGGCATTTGTATCTTCTTGGTTTGGAGATTGTGGTTGTACCTTACCTATTGGAGTTCATGGTGTTGAGTTCTTTGATTGCATTGGGGCCATGGAGGATCTTCAATTAGAAAATGGTTATCATTATGTTTCGGGAGATTGATTTATTCAATTTCCCTTTATGATTTTTTGCAAGGTGTTCGACAAGTGGGAGAATGTTGAGAAAATGTCTCAACCTTGCTTTTTTTTTTAATCATTAATTGATAACTTGTAATTATCTTTTAGTTGTCATGAAAGTTGCTAAATGCAACTATGGTAACTTGCAAGGTGTTTTTAATTGTCAAATTGGAAAGAGCATGAAAAAGGGGAAGTTGAATGTGAACTTGGGAAAAGATAAAATAGATTTTTTAGTTGCATGTGCACATTACTAAAAAATGGATAAAATTAGAAGTTAGAAGAGGAAGTTTTTTTTTTTTGTGATTTATGTCTAAATGGTTTTAGAAACCATTCTTGATTTGTGTTTTCTCTCATGCCTATATATTTAGTGCTTGAGTTGAAAGGAAAACAAGTTAAGTTACAAATTGTTGAAGTCATTAAGTGTTGTAGTGATTCAGAGGGAGAAGTTGTATTGATGTAACTCATTTGAAGGATTAATACAAGTCTTGGATCTCTTTGGTTGTGGGGTTTTTTCTCGCAAGGGTTTCTCCACGTAATTCTTGAGTTATGGTTTGCATATTTTTTGTAATCTAATTTCATCTATGATTTATTATTATATGTTTATTTGGATGCATGAAATTATCTACACGCTTTCACTATAAAGTTTTATCATGTTATTTGACAACTTCAGTATCTAGTGCATGGAAAAAAAAAGATAAATATTTTTTTGATAATAATAGTTTAAAGTGAAACTTCACGAGAACATCATAGTTTTCATGAGATGTCACATTTTGTCTAATTTTTTATATCATTGAGAAAATAAAATTATACACTTTTAAAGATGATTCTTTTCTCTAGTGCACTATATATTTTTCAAAACAAATTAATATGTTATAATTTTTTCATTTCTAATCAACCTCATGTTTGATTATAAAAACCTACTTATAGTAAATTTAAAAAATCATAACAAAACAAATCAAACAAAAAGAAAGGATTCTAGACTCTAAGCTTTACAAAAGTGTATTTTTATATTTTCATGAAGCTATCCCTAGTTGGAGAAATTCAGAGTTGAAGTTGACGTTTTTCTAAATTTTCCACAAAAGAGAGGTTAAATTGCCACATAGGCAACCACATAGACAATTTAGGTTGAAATGGTTTTTCTCAAAACACTTTCTATAGAAACTCTTTAGCTAGAAAACATACACATAAATTTAGTCGCATTCAAAATATTCAATGATTTATTTTTTTACAGTTCTGAGTGAAAGGGTTTCATTGAAAACTATATGTGTCACATATATGCCATATGGTTTTGGATGAAATTGTATAGGGAAAAACAGTTTTGCTCAAAATTATTTAGTTGGTCGAATGTGTAACACAACTTTATGCTTTTACCTCTACATGCATTCAAACTTGTGACTCTTTTCACACAAAGAAGGTGGCTAGAAGGAAGGGGACACAAGGAAGTAGGATATCGAGCTAGAGCATATTGAATTAGATGCTTCCACTTCCCACTTTGTTGCACTTGATGTTGAAGATGAGTCAATTAGTGAGCATGAGAGTGTTAATGCTAGTAATAATGCCGATGCCGATGTTAGTGGCATTGTTTGTTGTTCTTCTAATTTACCACTGCCTACATCATCTAATATGAATGGTGATGATGAGATTTTTGAAGACCCATATGATGATGCTTGATCAATAATCGTTGATTGTTGACATTTGACATTAGTATTTTTTAATTTTAATATATATAATGACATTCGAGTTTGACTATTTGACATTGTAATATTTTTTAATTTTTATGGTGGTTTTGTTTATTATAAAACATATGATGCATTTTGACCTTAATTACTGCTGCAAATATGTATATATTTTTTATTTTTATATGTTTTTGTATGGATGAACCCAAAATGAATCCAACCCTATTTTTTTTACTAAACCCACAAACCAAAGCCCCAAACCAGAACTTGAACCAATACTAGGACCAATAACTTAGTCATAATATATGTTAATTTGTGTACTTTGCTTCTTTTGTGATTTTACAATTTTCATTTCTTAAGCTTCTATTTACTCATATTGAATGACTATAAGTTTTAGACTATCCATCTTTTGGGTATTTGTAGTCTTTGTTTTTAAGATCTATATTCCTTATAGAGAAATGGTATTTCCACAAAATAGAATATTGGATAATCTTCATTGCTAGGTATTGTAGATCTACATTAACTAGGATTAGGTGTTATGACACACTTGTTTAATGAATAATGACAAGGCACAATGATTAGTAAAGATAAGTAACATTGTGATTAGAATGCCTACTTGGCTTTGCCAACGGGTTACCATTCAAATTATATTTGAGTTATCATCTTGCCAATGAAAATAAATATTGTCCTAGCTTATGTATTACATGTCCTCTAACCTATAAGACATTATGATAACATAATATATTGTTTAAGGGAAATATAATTTCTAGGCTTAGCTCATTTGATATTTAGTCATATGATTAAGGCAAGTCCCCATGTGACTGCTTAGCTTATTTTGGCTAGCAGCCATTGCTCAACTTTTTAAGGAACAATTTGTGGAGTTGGAGATCCCATGAATATTTAGTTTTGTTGTTTGTTTTTAAGTAGTCATCTTAAATTTTATTTTTTAAAATTTATATATTTTTTAAATTATTATTTTATTTCTCTACTAAATTGTGAGTTTAATTCAACTGTATATTTCTATATTTATTTATCATTTACTACTGTATTGATAAGTAAAAATTTCAGTCCAAGATTTGATTGTCTATTGACACAATTTGAAAGGGGCTTGATTTTAGAGAGACATATTGGTATGTAAGGTAGAAGAATTTGAAAACAAATTTTTACCTGTGTGCTACACTATGCCACAATTTCTTGTTTGCTTTATTTACATGTATGAAAGAAAGTATTAATAATAATATTTGCAGGTAAAATTTGAAAGGAAAAATCAAGGCAAATGAAAAGGAGGGAAAGAAATTTGTGGAGCCACATGTTTTGTTTAATATGCAATTGCTACTTATTTTTAGCCCCTTTTTTCAAAGCTTATTTTCAATTCCTAAGCAGTAGCTACTCCACTAAGATAATGCAATATTCCAAATTATCCTTTTCCCATAACTACAAATTTGCATGAGAACACTCTAGTTGCTTAAATATAAGCATAAAGTGCACTTAAGTATTTGCATGGAGGGATGTGATTGTATGAATTGTGGAAATGACTTGTGAAAGCTTTGTAGATTAGATTATTAAAATCTAATTGTGTTGAAGATCTCCATCACAATAAATAAGTGATGGGTCAAACTTAGACTTATATACTGATTATTCACAAGGATAATTGTAGCTAGCATGTATCACCATTCAAATTCCTTTTACCAAGCCTTTGTCTTGGTGTTGTGAGAACTACCTTGAAGAGAAAAAAGAGAGGAATATTTTCCATTTCAAAAAAAGTAAACATGGGCTTGATTCTATTGAAGAAATCCACTTTTGCAAGCCCAATGTATTTGTGGGGTTATGGTGATGATCATCAAACTTGAGAACTTAGAATTTTTTTTTGATGCATTATTTTCAATTTTAAAGTTCAAATATTCTTGTTGCTTGGACCATTTCATCAATAATATCCATATTTTCCAAATTGGCTTTGGGCTTTATTTTGTTCAGTGGCTTAAATTATATTCTTTATAGTAAAGTTCATGGACTTCTTTGGTCTACATTTATCTTTTTCATGCAATTATATTGTCCAAGACCAAAAATATATAGATGATAATGTCTATGTACAAAGAGTTTTCATTAAATGGCCTTCTAGAATGATTTCTTCCACAAGTTGTATTCTTAGTAAAACTTCCTTTAGGTGGAATTGTGCTATTGAAATAAGTGATTCATCCTCTGATAGAAATGTAAATTTTATAGATGCACATGTGGATGAGTCATGTGATCCATTACTGCCTACTCCATTAATGCTAAAATGCAGCCCTTCTCATTGCTATTCATTTGGATCGCATGATTCCCTAATGATGGATCCTATAACTCATTTAGAAATTCAAGCTATGTAAATCAAAATCACTACAACCAAGAATGTTTTTGAAAATCTTGCAATTGGATAAAGTGAGGTATGTTGGACCAGTAAAGAATCTTGTATTTTAGTTACTTTTGTAATTCATTGAATAAAAAATGAAACTATGCTAGAGTCTTCTTGTTATGTACCTATGCCCTTCATATTATGATGTATATTAGGGTCATGCATGCACCACAAAGAGAAATGTGAGTAGGGGCCATTGAAGGACAAAAAAAACACTCCATTAGGATTATATGGTAATGGAAGGATCACTATTGTTGAGAATGTCATGATAGTTCATTAGTTACATTGGTTGGATATAATGAGTTGACATTGAGCTTCTAGGTTAGCAATAGTCTCAAGGAGGGCCTCCTTTCTACCACTACAAGTATGTAGGAGGTAGAAAAGACTTGTTGCTATTTAAACCAAATATTATACAAATGTTATAAACATGTTTGAGTAGTCTAGGTTTTTTTTTTGTGTGAATATAACAAGATAAATGAGTCATATTTCTAAGTGCATGTTCAAATTCTTCAATTTTTAGTTTAGGCTCATGGTACCCTACCATGTATGTTCCACCTATATGTTGTGCATGTGAGTTTCAGTCACTTATGTATGCTCTTTTTGTAGTAAGTGTTATATTCTTCAAAATATTAGCAAATGACTAACCAAAGGATTGCTTTGCATGCCAATAATTTTGGTGAGAGCTCTATTTTATCACATGAATTATACTTTACCAAAATAATTTTGCACCTTTCTTTTTTCTAGTAATGTATCTCTATTTTCTTTGTCTAAGGTAGTAAATTATGAATTTTCAAATAATTGTATTGGTTGTTTTCTCATGCACCCAAGTATTGAGAGGACTACCTTGTTGCAAACTAGCTCAAAGGTTATAAATTATCTTGCACACCAAAATGCACCATGGGATTGATGGCCTTTTGGGTGTATGTTATTCATGACACATTTAACGTTTTTTTAAGATATGGCAATTTTTTTTTTTGAAGGAGGGTATAGCAATCCTATTGCTGTCCTCCCAAGGTTTCATCAATAAAATATACGATAATCTTTCACCATGTGGCGTTGTTTTACTATGCTTTTTTATTTTTATTTTTATTTTTATTTTTACCAAGAGGAATTAAGAGTTTAGCTCAATGATTTGAGCTTTTCTCTTTATAGGGCGAGCCCCCCTATAATCTCTTGAGTGATGTGCAATGAACCCTCATCCGTACTGCGAAAAAATCATGAATTGTTTCACTATTCTTTTATATTTAATAATTTTGTAGCTCACTATATAAAAAATACCAACACATTTTGTAGTATATGATCATGTGGATTTTCTTTTACCCTCATTTCTTTGCTTTCTTATGATGCCCAAAAGTTATAACAAATAAAAAGCCCAATATTTCATACTTTTTGTCAAATATATATGAAATGCTTTGTAGATCCTAATAGATCAGTCAAAAGGTTACCTTTTTTCTCATATGATAAATTCCATATTTCTTTTTAGAACCAAAGAAGTGGATGTGTGTCTTCCATTTTTTTGTGATGAATCACTACTATAATAAGTTTTTGAATCTCTTGTTACCAAACAATATGACTTTGCACAAATAGAATATATGCCTAATAAAGTTATGTAAGGGAAACTCAAGTCATTCTATAAGCCCACAATTGATAGCATTACAAGTCATGACTTATGATGTCCTATGAGACTCGACCCAAAAATGGCATGCATAACTTAGCTTGTGCTAAAAATTTATAAGTACATGTGGGATCCTAGATGCAAGTTTTGGTGCATAAGTTGGAGATTGTGAGTGAACATAGTGCATAAAAGGCACAAAGAGGAGAAATGAAAGGTGTGAAAGAATGCACATGAAGAATATTGTATGATGGGCATAGAGGTAAGGTATGTGTATGAAGTGAAAAGTAGGAAGAAACAAGAAGATGTGCATATGGGGAATGTGAAATCGTTGCAAAAAAGGAGGATGCATAAGGGAAGAAAGGGTATAAATTCAAGTAGGGTTGTATGGATTGTCCAATGGAGCCAAAGGTAGAAGGGAACATAGATGTGCAAAACAATATGGCTTGGGAAAACACACAAAGAAAGAAGATAGAAAGAGCTAGAGATCACAATAAATAAATCTTTGGAGGAAGCATGTTATAATACATTTTCATGGATGGTGATTTTGAGTGTCCTTGAACATAGCGTGGGAAGAATTTGAAAACATCAAAACTAGAAAAATTGAAATTAATATATATTAGCCATCACCATAGTAAGCTCAATTGTAACCCCTGAGATGAAGATGCAACACTGCTCAACTAGGAGAGTTAATGTAGACCATGGGTTAGATGAATTTGAATTTGGTGGTAAAGTGGTTTGGGTAGTAAATTTCCTTGAGCGTGAATTTTGAATTCCCAAGAAAATTTTATATATTGTAGATCCATGGGTATAATTTCATTTTTTTCACAATAAGGTAGAGTATGAGAGAGTTCTAGGTTCTATAGATTGGAATAAGTCTAAGAGCTAAGAGCTTGATTGTAAATTCAAAGGTTGAGCCCCACAATAAACCTATAATAATATCCCAAAACTAATAAAAAAATGTTTTTAGTTTCATTGTACTATTATCTTGAGTATGCTGTCATTAGTGCAAAGTGTTTAGGGATATATATATGGTTAGGTATGTTGTGATTGGGATCCCCAACCTTGTATATATTTTTTGGTATTATAGTTAAAATTTTGGCCTATAAAGAGGAAAAATGTATTTTTTCTTCCGTGGTGGTGAGTGTGGGTAGAATATAGTGCAAGGCTAATCCCACAATAGTGTTAGTGTGAATAGTCATTATCATACCTAGTTAGCTAATCAGTTTTCTAGGGTTGGCCTACTCACTCCTAGCTTAAGCTTACTTAGGTTTACTTTTATTTTGTCTCACTTCATAGCATTGATACATGTGTCCTCATGAATTGAGACACCTATTGACACTTTCCCACTCAATTTTAAAGTGAGCTCACAAGTGTTCTACCTTTGGAGGGGTAGTCAATCGTTCAATCCTACCTTCTTATGTCCTCATCCTTGCCTATATATGCAAGGCTTGACCATTTCATTATACACTCTTCATTTTTTATATTTGATATACATATTATTGTGCATATTATATTCACTTGTGGAAGTTGTTTCATGCTCTTGATCTTGAAATTGTCTAACAAATAGTGCACCCCACTTGTGGAACATCCTATTTTTGTTTCAAATTACATATTTTTTTAGAAAAAAAATGTTTTAAGCCTAGAGGGGTTCCATCTAAGGGTTTTTTATTTGAGAGTGTTAGATCAAACCCCCTTAGATAAAATTCCCTAGGATTAAATCAAATCCCCAAAAAAGTTTCCTCCACACCTATCAAAATGCTAACAAAAAAGAAATTGTGTTTCACCTTTTAGGGGATCAAATGAAGTTATTGAAAATGTCATTTTGTAAGTATTATGATAAATCCCTAGGATTTAAATTTTCAAAAATTATATTATGGATCATATTTTCTAATATTTTTATAGTGGATGTAGGTTCATTAAGAAAAACACAATGACCTTTATTTAAGATACCAAGAAAAATTATAAACATTGTTAAAAGAATCTCAAAAATTGCATTGCACTCCACATAGATGTTCTTGTTTAATGAAAAATAATAATCTCAATATATATGTTAAGGGAAATGTGTTGCAAATTTATATATATATATATATATATGATTAGTTAAGCAGGGGAAGGGCCCTGATCCCATGGTTACAATTCCAAAATTCAAAAAAAGGAAACAAGTTGGGGGGAACAACACTAGCCAACATCAAGAAATAACAAGTCCAAGGTGGCACATAGGCCAATAACCAAAACAGTAACCATAGAACCACAATAATTAATCAAAAATAGAATACTACTACTAAAGCACTTAATACCACAAAGACCATTAATAAGGTCCACAAGAGTCCAGTAGGTTCTCAACCATATTAGAGCTATAATAAAATAGCATTCTGGAATGTTTAAAAAGAACACCCAAAAAATCAAGGCAGCCATAACCAGAAGAAAGATAAAAAGCCATTATTTGGCTTTAGCAATCAGGTCCTAGTATTATCCTATTTGGGAGACATACTCTCTCCAATTAGGTCCCTCATCCTCATCCTGGTCCTTCATATCATCAGTCTTTCCTATCTTCTTCAGCTTTTTGGTAATCTTGGATTGGCCCAAGACTGCACCAATCATTGCCCTGTGCATGAGGCCATTCATCATCTTCATCAAAGTAATAATGGATTTTTCCATGCCATCTATTTGGACTTGCATGTAAGTCAACCTACTTTTCAAATAGTCAATACTAGAATCATCAACAATATTAGTATCATTAGCAATGTTTTCGGTTTTAGGAGCTTGCAGAGTTTCATTTCTTGGCTCTTCAATATTAGCTTCTTCCTCCTCTTTTTCTTCTTTCGCCTCCACTGTTTCCTCCTCCCCCATATCATAGGCCATCTCTTCAAAGTCTCATCACTTTCTTCGTCGACCCGAGCCTCAAACTCTTCCACCTCCAAATCTTCTTCTTCTTGAGAAATGGATTTCTATTTCCCCTTCTTGTCTTGGGAAGCAGCCTCTGCAAGGAAAGTTGATCTACGACCTCCATTGCCTAGATTCAACTTCCTTTCCTCCAAATATTCAATTTGAATACCTTCTTTTTTTTCACTTATAGTGATGACCTCATTCTGTATTTTCAACTATTTTTTTAGTTTCTTTGACTTCGGCTGTTCAAGAAGAAGTGGAGAATGTTTGCGTTTCTCAGGGGTAGCTTTAACCAACTCAAGCTTGAGGGATATTTTAGCAAGAATATTCTTGCCCAAAGGGGTAGAATCAATGGAGCTTTTAGTAGTAGAGAAAGAGGTTTACTAGGGTAATTCACATTTCTTTCAATAGTAATGGGAGGGGGTCTAGGGTTAGGCTCTTGAATGGGGTTAGCCTTTGCTAAAGGTTCAACATTTTCCCTGGCATTTTGGTTCTCATTTTCTTGTCTAGCAAACAAGGGATTACCATGCGGGTTCATAGCTAAGGCATGCTTATAAAGAGAAAGCATTAAACCTTGATGAAGGGGAGGATTCACACCCTTTTCTATGTTAAGTTGCAGAGAGGAGAGCAGATAAAATGGAAAATTAATACACTCATTATGACAAATATGATTCACAGAGGAAAGTGTTATGCATGAAAAATCATATATCCACCTTCAAGGGTAAAATATCACATCACAAACATATTGACCACAACATAGGGAGACAAGAGTTTGAGTTGTGCATACACATTTTGAAACCTAGTAAGATTTTTTCCATCATGAAGGAACTTGTCAACAAAGGACTGGTAATCAACTCTGCTCTTCTTCGCCACCTTAATCAGATTTGACATAAGGCACATCACAACACTTGGATTTGACACTATCCTTAGCTTTGATAAAAGACATGTGATCCATTAAAATCTCAGGAATGAAATAATAATTGCCACTTTCACTTAAGGAGATCTTCATACTCAATTTCATACCATTTTTTTCATCATTATTCTGAGAACCCTTTATAACACAAGATCACATAAACCTCTTATGTTGATCAATTTTCTCAACTTTGCAAGTTGTACACATACTCATATTTTTCTTTTAGCACTTTGTCCTTTAATGACAAAGGAAAATCATTGTTATCCCAGTGGGTCCACCTATTGCACTTAAGCACTTTGTTGGCTACACAATTAGCTGAGATATTTCCTTCTCTAAACACGTGTTGCACATGAAAATGAGTAAAGAAACTCATTAGAGACTTGCATTTGTCAATAATGTCTTTTAATTCCCATGGGGTTGCAACACCTCCATTCAAAATGTCCACAATTAATTTTGAGTCACCTTCCCCAATAACCTTCCTAAAACCATATTCTCTTAGTGTCTTTAAACCTCCCCAAATAGCCATAGCATCAGCTTTATTGTTAGTGCAAACTCCCAAGTTTATGCCATAGGTCACAATACAGTCTCCCAAATGGTTTCTTAGCAGTCCTCCCACCCCTTCCATGCCCATATTACCTTTTGAGCACCCATCAAAATTGCATTTGATCCATTCTCTTTCAGGAGGGACGTAAACAATAGCCTTCCTAGCCAAAATCATGGCCCAATTTAGATTAGTAAGGTCCTTCTTAAGACTCCAGACCTACTTAATTCTCAATTCTTTATAAGTCGGCCAAATTTTTGAGAAGTCGTATCCTCCCACCATTTTTTCTTGTATCTGGGCTTTTATGATCATACAAACCTCATAACTGCTTCTCTCTACCTCCTTGAAAATCCTATTATTCCTTTCCTTCCAAATTCCCTATTTCAGGAAGTGTTGGAAATATGTGCCTTAAACAATACAGGCTGAAACCTCCATTGGAGACAAGTCGGTATGACATCTATTATGTTTGGCCGACTAGCAGTTTGATTCATTCTATTTTGAACAAGTTGTTGTGACCTTGTAGAAGTCTTGCTGAAAGGTTACACTTTGGAGCTATCGTTGTGACAAAGAGTGTTTGGTATGACCTCTTAGTGCTCGGGAGACCTCTGGCCGACATGCCATTCAATCATGTATCGGGAAGACTCATGGCGACCACAGGCTTCGGGGTAGCTTATAGCGGCTCGGTGAGAAGTCCCAGCGAAGTGTTAGAGTCTCACCAACAGTATGTTACATGTTGGTCTTCGGCGTAGCTTATAGTCTATCGGTAAGAAGTCTTACCGATGTGCAAAGGTCTCACTGACGGAGGTTCAAATGTTGTTCGTTAGTGTAACACAAAGGATTTTGGAGAAACGTCTTAGCAACTGAAGGATGTCTTGTTGATAGCCGATGGCTATCGAGGTAACCCAAATGGTTCAGGAAGAAGTCCCAGCAAAGAATGTAAGTCTCGCCGATGATAAGGGATCTTCGGTATAACTCTTGGCGATAGAATACTTTGGGGTAAGTCCTAGAGCTCGGTGTGATGTCTTAGCGAAAGTAACATGTCTCGCCGACAGTGCTTTGTGTTGAAGCCTTCAGAGTAAGTCTTGGAGCTCGGTATGTTCTCTCGGCGAAAGATGTAAGTCTTGTCGACTATTCTTTGGAGCTCGATATGACTTGTGACTTTAGTAAAACCTTTGGTGACTTGCTATGATCTCTTGGCGAAAGTGATAGGTCTAGGCGATTGCTTGGTGTTTCGACGTAACACTGAAAGCTCGGTAGAACATCTTGGCAACTACGGTAACTCTTGGCGATACCGATATGAAGGTTATGTGGCATTAGTGAGACACTGTTAGTGTCTCACTGAGATGCCAACACAGTGCGAATTTTGTTGACCGATTGACTGTCCTATGTGGAGTCTCATGGACCAATAGGAGGAGCCGAATTGGAACCATTGGGAGATAGTTCGTTGTGATGGTTCTGTGAGGAAGCTCGACGGACATAGAACAATAGGGATATACTCTGTGATTGCAGTTTGTAATCGGTTGGTTGGATCGACGGATGGTTGAGTGATTGTATCAGTAAATGAATTCTATTATGTAAAGACTGTAACTCAAAGGTTCTTGTACAAGAATGTTCATGGTGAATGCTGTTGTATAATGACACCATAAAGATAAGTCTGGCATTTGTATGTAATCTCTGTTACTGTAATACAAAGTGATTTCTCTTGGTGTGGTGGGTTTTTCTCCCGTAAGGCTTTTCCCACATATATCTGGTGTTCATGTGTGATTGTCAAATAATCGGTTTATGTTATTTACTTCATAGTGCATCTTAGTTGAACTATAATTGAATTTTTTTAAAGTATATCTGCATTCTTTCCTGAGGTATTGACATTAGGAGAATTATTTTCGCATCTGATTTTCCTTACAAGTGGTATCAAAGCCTGGCCAGTTGTGTTATCCTTGTGGGTATGTTGGGTTTTTTGAGTCAATTTTGTTCAGTGGGAGTCTTGTAGAAAATTGTTATTTCTGTTTACAAGCTAAGATGGCTAGCACATCTGAAAAGTTTGAAATAGAGAAGTTCAATGGCAGTAACTTTGAGTTGTGGAAACTCAAGATGGAGGATCTTCTAGTTGATCGTGTTGGTGTAATTAAATATCTTGTACCTTGTCCTAGGTCATAATTACACCTTAGTTAAGTTTACCTAGGGACCACATAGGAGGTTGTTGGAGAATCTCCACTTTTGGTGGACTTGACATGTCATCACCTCATCATTTCCACCTTTTGTGGACACATCATGTGATTATCTCTCCATCTTGGTGGAGTGATAAGTTTTCCTAGTTGTCTCATGTCATAAGATTCTGACACTTGTCATATTCTTATGCCCTTCTATGTTCTCACCTTAGCTATTTAACCAAGGGGTCTTTCTCATTTGTAATCAATCATAATCATTATCATATTAATGACATTGAATACAGTTTATTCTTGTCATATCATTTCTCTCTTTCTTGTGCTTTCCATTTGGTCCATAGATCTTGGGTGGCATCCATAGCCAATTCTAACATGGTATTAGAGCGTGTTTGGAGCCATTGGAGAGTCTTATTCTGAAGAGAGATTCCAGATCTGAGGAGGTTTCGTTCGTGGCTCTTTGTTGCAGGTTCACATCTGAGCTTGCTGGTGCAAATCTGAGCTCACCATTGCGTCTGGAAGGTTCGAGAGTCGATTTTTCCTTTTGTTTCGTCCAAATCGGAGATACGAGGCCAAATCTATGAGGGTTTGAAGCTGATGCATGGTTGCCAGATCTAGAAGGTAGCTGCAATTTTGGAGCATTGGGTCAAATCTGACCCTGCCATCACGTCCAGAAGGGCCAAAAACCCTAAAATCGATTGTCAATTCGTCCAATTCGGAGCAAGTCATTCGGTGAGGCAAAATTTTTTTACCCGAGAGCCGTACGGCCCCCAGGTCATCATTATTGCAGTCGGTACGAATTTTTTAGAAAATAAATTAAAAATTTCAAATGAAATTTTTTGAAATTTTTTTTGAAAAAATCTTTTTTTTACCGATTGAAAAATTATTGTAAAATTTTTTGATTTTAAAAATCAAAAATTAAAAAAAGGGGGAAAAGATTTATGTGGATTTTTCCGTAGTACCTCTCTGCGGCAGACGTACCCATAGGTACTTGTGGCCCCGCCACATGCCACGTGGCCCTACCATACCCGCGGGTCCCCTCTCCCCACCTTGACCGGCATTTTCAAATCCACTAGCATTCAAGAAAATCCGACGGAGTTTATTCTCTCCACTGGCGGCTCCACACAAAATCCTGGCGGCAAAAAGCAATTTCCATGCGGCGATAAAACTTTAAATTCTGGAAACATTCAAATCATCGGCGAGAATTTCCATAGCACCGGCGGCGACTGAAGAATATTCCGACCATCTGAAGATTCAGTCGACGATCCACAGAATATTTCAGCCACAAAGCATATTCCGACGAAAAAATTTCCGACGATCGAACAGCGACGGTGACTGCCAGGAAACCGTCAAATTTAAGCCTGTAATTTTTTGACATCAGCATTATGTCATTGATGACGTCAGCAGGCATTTAAAATTTTTGCCCCCCTCACGGTTTGCATTTTGATTTTCATAGTCAAACTTTGAAGCTCAATAACTTTCTCATTTTAAGTCCTTTTTTTGATCAATTTTTTTTTTGATTTGGGCTAGAATTTCGTGCTCTACACACTGGTGCAATCAGTTTTTGGTGCCTAGTTTTTCCATAATTTTCAGATTCTCATAGGTGTTGCTGCTTCGTCCTTATTTTGAGAACTTCGGGAGCTCATATCTTGCTCCTACGGTAACATTTTTGGGTGCAATTTTTTTTGAAAGTGCATGATTTTTCATGTACTTCTCAGTGGTAGGATCAGATTGATCTCATTTTGTACCAAAAATTTTACTTGATACTGTGGCCTATTTTGGCATTTGTAAGCACTAAGATCAAGTCTAGCTTGCTGTTTTTGGCATCTAGCAACTGTAAACGCACTAAATATAAAGTTCCAAATTAGATATTGCTTGGGAGGTTTCTTGATTGAGTGATTTGGGGGGGGTAATCTTGTAGTGATTGTTTGCATTATTTTGCTTGATTTGTGTTCTTGCAATGGGGAGATCTCAAATTGAACCCCTAAACTCACATAATTATGCTACATGGAAAAAATCAGTATCAAACTATCTCATGATGAAAGGTCTAATAGGTCATCTAAAGGACATAATTCAAAAACCTACAGATGCTAAAGAATTGGCAATTGATCGTGAGAAAACACTTGGATGCATATGTTCGTTAGTCTCATTTGATTTGCAGTTTCACATTGAATCATGTAATACACCTAAAGAGGTATGGGATACTTTTGAGAAATTGTATGGAAAAACAGATAAGATTAGAGGCTATCAGATTGAGAATGATTTTATGAATCTTGATCCTAAAAGTTTTGACTACATCCAAGACTACATCTCCAAAATCAAGCAACTAAGAACACAATTGAAAGAATGCACTATTGAAAAAGAGGATTTACAGTTGATTCTGAATGTATTATCCAAGCTTGGTCCTGAGTATTCAATGTTTGTTTCTGGCTTTCATACCCATCGACTTTCTATGGGAGCATCATATGTTGATCCTAAGTTTGATGACTTTGCAAATCTCCTAATCCAAGAGGAAGCTAAGTTAATGAACATGGGTCTAATCAAGTCTTCCAAACCACAAGCATTGGTGGCTAATGAGTCTAAGGTACAGAAAGAATCACATAATCTTGATAAGAAGCAAAAGAAGAAAAGAACAAGCCACAAAAGAATCAGAATCCTCATCATCAAAAGGAGAAACATCTAAGAAGGAGAGACCTTTGTGCATATTGCAAGAAGGATGGACATGAAGAACACTATTGTTATAAGAAGGATATTGATGAGTTGAAAAATATTCTCAAAAAGAATCACATTGATTTGCCTTCTAGAATGTTTGAATCTTCTTCTCCTTCTACTTCAAAACAATCTAAAAAGGACAAAGGTCAAACATCAGGATATAAAGGACAAGCTCTTTGTGCTCATTCAAGTCCAGGATCAAGGAGATGGCTTCTAGATTCAGGAGCATCACATCATATGGCATTTTCACAAACTATCTTCTCTTCATTTCAGCCTTGTTCTATGTCTCCTATCTTGATGGGAAACAACACATATATGAGTGTAATAGGGAAGGGATCTATTAGCATTGGGGAGAACACTTTTCAGGATGTCTTGTGTGTTCCTCATTTGACGAACAATCTACTTTCCATTTATCAGATTACACATGGTGGAGATGGGAGAACTGTGGAGTTCAATCCTGATTCAGTTATCATTCGTGACTTGGAGACTAGAGATGTCATTGCTATTGGGGTGGTTGATCATTCATCTTGGTTGTATTCTTTTGCACAGTTTGCTTCTGATTATGACGATGTTCCTTCGACTGTTGATCACAACTATGATTCAGAGGAGACATTTGGATTTTTGAACTTGGGCATACTCACATCAGATCTAGTTCTTGAGCCTTGCATTTCATCTCCTCCACCTATTGTTGTAGTTGATGATGCTTGTGTTGCTACAGTTTTGGCTCCTAGTGATTCAGTGCAGCAGGACATACATTGTCTTCCAGATATGGCTACTTTGGATGATTTCCTAACAGGTATTTTAGAATTTTTTGTGGAGTCTCATCTTGCAGATTTGGAGGACACCACCATTGATAGCATTCATCTTCTCTTTGATGAAGATGTACCTTCTTCAATTGTTGTGAGGGAACACCTTGACCCTCTTGTTCATTCTCTACATGATCATTCTTCTTAGTTTGGCGTGAGTGTGGATTCTTCTGGACAACATTTGGAGGAGGCTTCTTTTTTTCAGAGGGGATACCATTGTCTTTGGATTATGCTCTACATTCATCTCTACTAGATGTTGGGTTTTCCTCTTCAACAGTGTGGCCTAGAACGTCTGATTGGAGTGGTTCAGCTTTCTGCATCGACATGGAGACACTTGAGCATGCTTCAGAGACACCATCATACATCATCCATCTTCATGATATCCTGCATACATCCTTGGTTTTGTTTCTTCCTAAGGGGAGGAATTTTGTTCGGCGAGATTGGATCATCTTCAGCATTCAATGTCGAGCTTCTACCATTCTTGCAGGAGAATCAACATTGAGGGGGTGCTACCTTGCTTCTCTTCTACTTCTCTCTTATGGGGGGGGTCTTTTTCCTCACATGGGGTTTTTACCTTCTCATTCTTCATTGAGAGAATTTCTATTTTGTATTTCATCTCTCTTTTGAGGGGGAGTTTTGTCCCATGAGGTTTTCTCCCTTTCCTCGCTTGTGAGAGATTGCATTGATTGCATTGCTTGTACATGGGTACCTAACATGGCCTAGTAGCTGGGACCCATCATTGCATCTTTGTGTCATTTGAATACGTTACTCCCTAAGTTGCACTTAAGGGGGGGTGTTGGTGTAATTAAATATCTTGTACCTTGTCCTAGGTCATAATTACACCTTAGTTAAGTTTACTTAGGGACCACATAGGAGGTTGTTGGAGAATCTCCACTTTTGGTGGACTTGACATGTCATCACCTCATCATTTCCACCTTTTGTGGAAACATCATGTGATTATCTCTCCATATTTTGTGGAGTGATAAGTTTTCCTAGTTGTCTCATGTCATAAGATTCTGACACTTGTCATAATATTATGCCCTTCTATGTTCTCACCTTGGCTATTTAACCAAGGGGTCTTTCTCATTTGTAATCAATCATAATCATTATCATATTAATGACATTGAATACAGTTTATTCTTGTCATATCATTTCTCTCTTTCTTGTGCTTTCCATTTGGTCCATAGATCTTGGGTGGCATCCATAGCCAATTCTAACAGATCGTGATCTGTGGCTTGCAGTGTTTGGAACTAAACCTACAGGCATGAAGCAAGAAGATTGGGACCTTGCAGATAAGAAGTCTAAGGGGCTGATAAGGCTCTGTTTGGCACACTTAGTGCTTCTGAATGTGCATGAGGAGAAGACTACCTCTTCTTTGTGGAAGAGACTGGCGTCTATTTATCAGGGGAAGTTCTTGGTGAATAAAATGTTCCTGAGGAAGAAGCTGTATTCTTTGAGAATGTAGGAAGGAGGGTCTGTGGCTGATCATTTGAATGCATTTAATATGCTAATTTCTCAATTGACATCTGTTGGTGTGAAGACTGAAGAAGAGGATCAATGTATGGTTCTATTGTGTTCTTTTCTAGACTCATGGGATCATCTAGTGATGGCGATTGGGAGTACAATATCCAGTTTCAAGATGGAAGATGTTGTTGCATCTTTGTTGTCAGAAGAGATGAGAAGGAAATCTTTTGAGATGGCGAAGGAAGCTCTTGCTATCAGAGGAAGACTGAAAGAGAAAGGCAAGAAGAAGGACAAGAAGTCCAAATTAAAATCAGAGGGGAGATCAAAGTCTTCGGGCAAGAAGTCCAAGGTGAAGTGTTGGAACTGTGGGCAACCTGGTCATGTCTGAAAGGATTGTAAAGAGGAGAAAAAGAAGAAGGGCTCTTCTGATAATGGTTCTTCTCATAGTGATGGTGATGCCTTCATTGCAGCCTTGGCTACTCAGGCATTAGATGATGTCTGGCTAATTGATTCTGGAGCATTTTTCCACATGACATCTCACAGAGAATGGTTCATGAAGTATGAAGAATACAATGGTGGAAAGGTGTACTTAGCGAACTGATTCAACTTTGGAGATAGTTGGCTGTGGAAGAGTCTGAATACAATTCCTCAATGGCAGAGTGAAGGGAATCAATAATGTAATGCATATATACCCGAATTAAACAAAATCTATTATCTTGTAAGTATCTTTGAATGATATTGAGTACAAGTTACGTTCTCTAGAAATGGCTACAAGATGACTAGAGGTTCAATGGTGATGGCTAGAGGTTCTCGAATTGGTACCCCGTACAAGCTGGATGCACATGCTGTTCAATGTAACAGTGTCTCTGGAAAGTCATTGAAAGCTGCTCATTGAGTTAAAGAGGGAAATATCCTAATTATAGCAAACTCTATGGAAGTAAAACTTCCTGGAGACTATACTTTGGCATCATAGGTTAAGAGCCACATATAGGAGAAAAAGGTTTAAAAGCCTTGAAGAATAAAAACCTGGTTGAGGGCTTGAAGATTGTAACCTTGAATTTGGGTCTGTGAACAACGTATGTATGGAAAACAACACCATGTTTCATTTGTTCAATCTCATAAAATCTTTCTAGTTTGCTAGATTATATTCATTAGGATGTGTTTGGTCAGGTGGATGTTCCTTCTTTGTCTAAGTCAGAGATACTCTCATCGTTTATTGATGATTATTCCATGAAGAAAAGAATTTATATATTTTCTGAAAAATACATCAGAGAGAAAGTATTGATTAGTTTAAAATTTAAAATCTTATTTGAAAATGTTGGTAGAAAAAAATAAAATGTAAGGGTGATAATGGTGAGTTTTGTTATGATGAATTTGAAAGATCATGCAAAGACCATGGAATTAAAAAGACACAAGACTACACCTTATCATGAGAATGGAGTTAAGAAGTTCAATGGGGCCGGAGTTATGGAGAGAGCAGAAGTATGCTCATTAGTGTTGGATTGGATGAAAAATTTTGGGCTAAAGAACATTATCTCATGTTATCTAATAAATCATTCTCCAAATTATGCTCTTGTTAAGAAAACACCTTTGGAAGCATGGTCTGGTAAGAAGCCCTCTCTGAGACATGTTCGTATTTTTGGCTGTGAGGCATATGCTCATGTGCTGGATGTGAAGAGATCTAAGTGGAACAAGGTTGTCAAATGTATTTTTATTGGCTATAGTATTTGTCATAAAGGATACAAGCTTTGGAATCCTAATAGAGAGAAGATTTGTATGAAGTGCAATCTTTAGTGAGCTGAAACTAGCTTCCATTTTGGATCTGTAGTCGGAGAAAAGTCAGGATAATAATGGGATGTAGCATTAATGCACTCCTACGCAGGAAGAGGGTGAAAATTCAAGAATGTACACAGGCGGGAGGCTCAAGCGGTTCAGAGTTGAAGAAGAAGAAAAGAACCTCCCGTTAGCCAATGAGAGAATCCTTTGAGAAAAGAAACCTTGAATGGGTATGGGTTCTCTTTGATAGATTCTACTTGTGCCTATGCTTTTATTTCTAGCATTGATGAGCCTAGGAATGTAAAAGAGGAATTTAAAATGTCTGATTTAGACTCTTGGTTGGAAGTCATGAATGAAGAAATGGAATCATTAGAAAAGAATGAAACTTGGAGTTTGGTGCCATTGCCTAAAGGAAGAAAAGCTATGGGCTACAAATGGGTATTTAAAAGATTGAATTAGATGGCGGTGTAGAAAAGTATAAGGCAAATTTGGTTGCAGGGTTATTCCCAGAGTAAGGGAATTGATTATAGGGAGATATTTTCTCCTGTAGGAAAGCTGACGTCCATTAGATTTCTTTTTGTCACTTGCAGCAGCATATGACTTAGAGGTTGAACATATGGATGTGAAGACAACATTTCTTCATGGTGATCTTGGAGAAGAAATCTATAACTCTCTGACACGAGCACTTTGTTGAGAAAGGTAAAGCGAGTAACAAATAAAAGAAGTCTGTATGGGTTAAAGCGGTCACCTAGAATGTGGTACCGAGAGAATTTGATACTTTTGTATTGTCTTTGAGTTGTGAGATCAAAATCAAATCCTTGTGTATATTATAAAGCTAAAAGTGATCAAGTATTAGTTATTACTCTTTATGTTGATGATATATTGTTCATAGGAAATAGCAAGCTAATGATTTATGATCTTAAGTCTCAATTTTCTACTAAGTTCGAAATGAAGGATCTTGGTGCAACAAGGTATATTCTGGGGATGGAGATAACCAAGGATAGGAAGAATAGAAAGCTTTGGCCCAGTTAGAGTAAGTATGTCAGGATTGTTCTTGAGAGATTTTGTATGAATGATTGCAAATAGCTAGTGGTTCCAGTCATCATTGCTATTTGTTGAGAGGCTTATCCAAAAATCTCCTATTGAGACCTGGAGGACATGACCAGTGTACCCTATGCTAGTGCAGTTGGCAGTCTCATGTATGTAATGGTCTGTACAAGACCACACATTACCCAAGCAGTGGGAGTACTTAGTCAATTTATGGCTAATCCAGGAAGAACGCATTGGGATGCTATGAAGAGAGTGTTTAGATATTTGAAGGGGACTTTAGATTTTGATTTGTGTTATCATGGGAACTTGGTTGAATCACAGAGGACTCTCAACATTCATGGTTATGTTGATTCTAATTGGGCAGGGGACATTGACAGCAGGAGATCCACCAGTGGATACATTTTCATGATGAATGGTGGTGCAGTGAGTTGGATGAGCAAGCGGCAGGCTATAGTCGCTTTGTCCACTATGAAGGCTGAATACATGGCAGCTACTCATGCTTGTTAAGAAGTTGTATGGTTGAAACATTTGTGTTCTAACATTGGTTTTGATGTAGCGGAAATAACTATTTTCTATGACAATCAGAGTGCAATTTGTCTAGCAAAGAACCCTACTTTCTATGCTAGGACGAAACATATAGACGTATAGTACCATTTTGTATAAGATATGGTGGAGGATGGAAGGGTTAGTTTGGAAAAGGTTGATACTTTGGAGAATGTTGTAGATTCATTGACGAAGCCAATGAGCACATACAAGTTCAAGTGGTGTGCCAGTTCAATGGGCCTTAGTGCCCATGATTTTTAGTAAATTATGTTGTGCTCTCGAGGTGCCTGTATGATCTTTGTCAAGTGGGAGATTGTTGGAAATATCTCCCTCAAACAATACAGGCTGAAACCTCCATTGGAGCCAAGTCGGTATGACATCTATTATGTCTGGCCGATTAGCAATTTGATTCATTATGTTTTGAATAGGTCAATGTGACCTTGCAGAAGTCTTGACGAAAGGTTACACTTTGGAGCTGTCGCTGTGACAAGGAGTGTTCGGTATGACCTCTTAGGGCTCGGGATACCTCTGGCCAATAGGCCATTCAATCGTGTATTAGGGAGACTCATGGCGACTATGGGCTTTGGGGTAGCTTATAGTGGCTCAATGAGAAGTCCTAGCGAAGTGTTAGAGTCTCACCGACAATATGTTACATGTTGGTCTTCAGCGTAGCTTATAGTCTATCAGTAAGAAGTCTTACCAATGTGCAAAGGTCTCACTGACGGAGGTTCAAATGTTGTTCATCGGTGTAACACAAAGGCTTTCAGAGAAATGTCTTAGCAACTGAAGGATGTCTTGCCGATAGCTGATGGCTATCGGGGTAACCCAAATGGTTCGGGAAGAAGTCCCAGCGAAGAATGTAAGTCTCACCGATGATAAGGGATCTTTGGTATAACTCTTGGTGACAGAATACTTTGGGGCAAGTCCTAGAGCTCAGTGTGATGTCTTAGTGAAAGTAACATGTCTCGCCGACAGTGCTTTGTGTTGAAGCCTTCGAAGTAAGTCTTGGAGTTCGGTATGTTCTCTCAGTGAAAGATGTAAGTCTTGTTGACTATTCTTTGGAGCTCAATATGACTTGTGACTTCGGTAAAACCTTTGGTGACTCGCTGTAATCTCTTGGCGAAAGTGATAGGTTTGGGCGACTGCTTGGTGTTTCGGTGTAACACTGAAAGCTTGATAGAACATCTTGGCGACTACGGTAACTCTTGGTGATACCGATATGAAGGTTATGTGGCATCGGTGATACACTATTAGTGTCTCACCAAGATGCCAACACAGTGAAAATTCTGTTGACCGATTGACCGTTCTATGTGGAGTCTCGTGGACCAATAAGAGGAGCCGAATTGGAACCGTTGGGAGACAGTTCGTTGTGACGATTCTGAGGAAGCTCGACGGACATGGAAAAATAGGGATATACTCTGTGATTGGAGTTTGTAATTGATTGGTTGGATCAACAAATGGTTGAGTGATTGTATCAGTAAATGAATTCTATTATGTAAAGACTATAACTCGAAGGTTCCTGTACAAGAATGTTCATGGTGAATGATGTTGTATAATGACACCAGAAAGATAAGTCTGGCATTTGTATGTAATCTTTGTTACTGTAATACAAAGTGATTTCTCTTGGTGTGGTGGGTTTTTCTCCTGTAAGGGTTTTCCCACATATATTTGGTGTTCATGTGTGATTGTGAAATACTCTATTTCTATTATTTACTTCATAGTGCATCTTAGTTGAACTGTAATTGAAAAATTTAAAAGTATATCTGCATTCTTTCCTGAGGTATTGACATTAGGAGAATTGTTTTTGCATCTTATTTTCCTTACAGGAAGGGGGGAATTTGATTCCAAAAATCCACTATGACCTTATGGGAGAAAGAAAAATTGGACCAACTTTCAACAAATGTTTTCATAGTTGTGGGAAACACCCAGTTAGTAAACAATAAAGGAAGGAAGAATGACTACACTTCTCTAGAGAATTGACAATGGAAGAAAAGGTGCATTACTTACTCTTCATCCTACTTGTAGAGAATTGCATCTATTGACAAGATGAAATCCTCTCCTTTCCAGATAATCAATTGTTATAATTTATCCATGTGAAGCAGCCCACCAAAAATAGCTAACTTTCAGAGTAAGGTTTCTAATCCATGCTTTGTCCTAGTGAGGGCCTCTACATTCAATTAGGGGTTGAACACCAGTTCATTATAAGAATTTTTAACTGAGAAGCACCCTAAAGAGTTACCCTTCCATAACCATTCATATTTCCTTTCATTAGAGAACTAATCCGCCTCCCCTATGAGGTTGTGTAACCTTTGCAAAAGAGGCTCCTAGTTAATATGTCTTTGACCTGTCAAGTTAGCACTCCTTAGCAGCCTATTAAATTCATTCCATTTAGGTTCTTTAAACTCCCAATTGATATAGTCCACCACCTCTTTACCACATAATCTTTTCAAGCTTTGTTTAAGGGGGTTGAATCCTTCTAAGGAAGAGAGAGGAGAATCCCCAATTCAAGGGTCTTTCCAGAAATTAGTGTCTTTTCCATTCCCAATACTCTTTCTCACCCCCAATTTCAACAATTTTTTTAATTTGATAAGATGGTTCCAGAGAACAGACCCATTAGGAAAATCAATAGCAGAGAGGAAGCAACCAAAATCTATGTTCTTCATATATTTAGCTTGGAAAATATTCACCCAAGCCTTAGACCCTTCTAAGAGATTCCATCCCAACTTGGCAATGAGGGCTTTGTTAAGTAGTTTAATTCTCCTTATCCCCAGACCTCCAACATTTTTAGGATTACACACTTTCTCCTAGCTAACCAATGTCAGTCTGTTTTTCTCTTCAGTTCCATACCATATGAATCTTCTTTGAATTTGTTTCCTATTTTTCCCCAATGAAGGCCTAAATTTTAAAGAGGGACAAATAATAGACCAAGATATTTTGCAAAGAGGCTTTTAGCAGTTGTATCTTCCTAGCTAAACTTAGAAGTTTACCTTTCCAACCTACCAGCTTCTTTTGAACTCTCTCAATCAGATGATTCCAATATTTTTTTTCCAACTTTCTTGATATCAGAGGTAGCCCAAGGTAGGTTGCAGGTAAAATAGCTTCTTGACAGCCCAAGATCCTCACCACTCTTTCCTTCACAACTTTGTTAGTATTGAAGAATTATATATTGCTTTTATCATAGTTAATATACTAACCAAAGTCATAAGTGTAGTAATTTAAAATTTATTTCCATAGCCTAGCTTCCATAACTAAGGCTTCACCAAAAAATATGGTATCATCAACAAACTGTTGGTTAGAGTCAGGCAGGAGTGACGAAGAAGCTTTGACTCCTTTAAGGACCTTAAAGTCAACGAAATTTTCAATATTCCTTCCAAGGACCTCAACAACTATTATGAAAAGATAGGAGGAGAGAGGGTCTCCTTGTATAAGGAAATGAACAAATGAGAAAAAACCTTGGGGGACACCCTTAACAAGAATCAACCACATAGGGGAGGTAACACAAACAATGAAAATCTTAAGGAATCTTCCCTCAAACCCAAATTTTCTAAGAAAAACAAAGAGAAACAACTAGGAAACCCTATCATAAGCCTTAGAGATGTCAATTTGCAAGGCCATCCTATGGTTTTTACTAAGATCCATAGAGTGAAGGATTTCATGGGTAGTAATAACATCTAAAAATTTTCTTCCTTGGACAAAACCTTTCTAGTTTGGGGCTATCATTTTGCATAAAACAACTTTAATTTTGTACACAATGAGCTTTGAGAAAATTTTATAGACAATATTAAAAAGGCTAATGGGTCTAAAATCCTTGACAAAAGAGGCTTCTTCATTCGTGGGAATAAGGGAGATAAAGGCAAAATTCAATTGGTTTAGGAGCCTTCCTGATCTAAAGAAATCTCTAGCAGTATTGAATAAGTTAGTTTTAACAATATTCTAGTAGGTCTGAGAAAAGGCAAGAGGGAACCCATCAGGTCCCACAGCTTTGTAAGCCCTAAAAGAGAAAATAACCTTTTTAACTTCCTCCATATAAACAACATTAGGGGTGTTGCCACAATAGTGTGTCTCACTTTTGGGACGTGCTGATTTTTTCCTGAAATCACTATTTTTAGAAAAAAATAATGATCAAGTCTTGAGAGGCCCTATCTAAAGGGTTTTAATTGAAGAGTGGTAGATAACACTCCCTGAGATCAAAGTCCCTTGGATAGAACCCCTCTAGTATTAAATTATACCCACAATAGAGTCTCCTTCGCACCTATCAAAATGTTGGAAAAAAACCACTTTTTCTTTACCTTTTGAGAGATTAAATAACATCATTTAAAAATTATATGTTGTAAGATTGTATCCCTCAAAATGATCTTTCCAACAAGTATAGGTTTGATATATTTTCATTTTATCATGTATTTAATTTTTAATTTTTACTAAACATAGGTTTTTCTCTGAACATCAAACTCTTTGTTGCACAGAGGTGAAAAAATAGTAAACCATTGTAATTTTTTTTTTTTTAAATGCCCATCCCTAGGTATTGATGTCCTTGTTTTACCCTAAAAATAAAATTTGGATTTCGATATATACACAAAAAATTAGGTTGTACGAGACACATGTATGTCCAAATTATAGTTATAGTGACTTTAAAAATTAATTTAAAATAAAATATGCAACAAAAAATTATGAAAAAATATTCTTTCCCTAGATATTGATGTTGAGAATCTATATTTCAAAAATTAGAATTTGATTCTTTATAGAAAAAAAGTTATGTTGTATGACACAAACGTTACTTTCTGAAAATGTTGTTTTCTGTCTAAAACTAGTTATTAAAGGACATGTTGAAAGATTCATGTTTTATTTCAAAAAAATTGAAAAAAAAAAATTTAGAATCTACACACAAATTTCCACAAATCACTAGTTCACATCATCTTCAATTTCTTAATGGTTTAGCTGCTATAGGTCTTAGAAGATGAAGATTCAGTTAAAAATATTGATGTACAAATGTCCATCTTGGGCAAAAAGTGAAACACAATATTGTGATTTCACTCTTAGACATTATTTTTAAGTCTTTTTTAGATATTAATTTAGGAATCACTTCAACAAAATCATCATTTACCTGATTAGTGTCACCTTGGGCATTCTGGAAGGAGGATAAGAAGTTAATAGCTTCCTCAACAATTTCTTTTTTAGTAGTAACCGTGGATCCATCTTCTTTCTTGAGCAATTTGATCCTATTCATGCTTCTGTATTTCATGGTAGCTTGGCGAAAGAATTTAGTGTTGCGGTCTCCTTCAGTAAGCCATTGGACCCATGAATTTTGTTTCCAGAAAATATCTTCCTTTCTGTTGACCTTAAACCATTCAGATCTAAGATCACGTTCTTTAATGCAAATCTCATCATCTACAAGGACGACTTCCATTTTTTCTTGTACTTCCTTTAAGTTATTTCCCAGGGATTTTTTAATTTCAAAAATATTACCAAAGGTAACTTTATTCCATCATTTCACTCTCTACTTGATTCTTCTTAGCTTCTCCACCATGCATAACATGGGTTACCTCCCATGGGTTCAACCCACCAATTTTTTATTAAGGCATCGAAATCAGGATGAAGGCTCCACATTATTTCAAATCTAAAAGGAAAAGGACCTTTATTGTGATCAACATTTCTTTTAAGCACAATAGCATTATGGTCAGATCTAGATCTTGGGAGAGTTGAAAGAGAGATATTGGGATATGTTCCAATTAGATGAGATGAGAAACCTATCCATCTTAACTTGAATCAATTGGTTACCAAGCCTTCTGTTAGACCATGTAAATTTGGAACCTTGTAGAGGAATATCAAAAAGCCCAGCAAAATTGAAGAATCCAACCAACTCCATCATATTGTTAGTATAGTCATCCAACCCCCCCCCCCCACAACTCTTCAGAGGGTAGAAGGGGGGAGTTGAAGTCACCTCCCAACATCCAATATTCATCATGTTTACTTTTAATAACATCATTCAAAGAATCCCAAAGCTACACTCTGTCCCTGCTCGAATTGGAGGCATAAATATTGATTAAGTTCCATTTTTCCTAAGAAGAAAGATCTTCCAGAGAAGCCATTAGACTATTCCTTCCAACAAAATAATTTTTTTGTTAATACTAATTAAAAAATTAATATTCAATAATATATTCAATAAAAATTTACCAAAAAAATATATGCACTAGATATTGGAGTTAACGATTAAAATTTTGAAAAATAATGGAAAGTCTTTATTTATAGTGAAAGTTATGCAATATGGAATAATGTCACTCAATAAAAATAAAAATGATAGAAATAATTCCTCAAAAATTAAAAAAATTACAACTTGAATCTATATAAAAAAATGCCACAACTTATTATTTTACATCATCATCAAGTTCTTTCTTGTTGTTCTCTATAATTAACACATATTTAAAAATGTTAAAAAAATGTTAGTTTTGAGTGTCTCATTTAAGCTAAAAAGTGGGACACATTATTGAGGGATCACTCATAGGCATCTTCCAACATTAGGGTTGTTGGGAAAAAGGTTTATAGGCGAGAAAGAGAAACAAAGATACAATAGAAGCACATAGAGGAAAAATTAGGTTATAGAAGGGAACATGTTGCAGGAAGGAAAATCGAGGATGAAACCTACATAAGATTATAGAAGGGAGGTCAACAATGTGTAACTAGGAGGTTATAGGAAATGGTTTATTTGCAGAGGATTTGTAGAGGAAGAAACCCTAAGGAAGACAAGAAAAGTAGTGGTCCAACGGAAACAAAAAGAGTACCAAAGAAAATCATGGTTCAAGTTGGATCAAGATCTAAAAGAAGTCAAGGTGAGGTGAAGTAAAGTGAAAGTTTCAATAAAACCATAAATTAGAGCTAGTTGTCAAAATAGAAAGAATTTGTTGAGAGGAAACTGACAAAATCACTAATCAGAGGTAGTCAAGTGTGTGGGTGTAAGGTTTTAGAAAGGGAATGGATAGATCAATGAATTGCAAGTATTCAAAAAAAATCACTGGTTTAGGGAATTTAGATAAATTCATCAAATCAATTTGGTTGAGTGCATGGTAACATAAGGTCTATCTTCTAATGAAGGATACATTTGGTGGAAAGTACACAACAATTACCATGTTCTCCATTATGAAGATATGGATAGAGGATGAAATAAAATAAATATCACTAAAAAAAATCCATGGAAAAAGAGGATGATTAAGAACTATAGTTACTAAACAAGATTAGAATGTTAAGGGAAAAAATGGATACATTTTATTGGGGACCAATGTGAGGGGACAACAACAATGTTGCAAGAAGATTGCATAGGGGCACCAACACCCTCAAGTGAGGAGGAACTAATTTTTTTAGCAAAATGAATGTTGGTGGTGGAGCATGAGTATCCATGGAGAGGACTCAATGACCCTATGTAGATAGAGCTCATTGAGAGAAATTTTTGTGAAGGTGTGACAATAAGCTAAAAGGAGCTCTAAAGGTGGAGAGAACACAAAGGAAATGCACAAGTGTAGGAATGAAACTAAATGGTCTTAGAGTTATGGATGAGATGGTGCACCTAAGAGAGCAATTATGATGGTTACATAGGTTGGAGGATATGAGGAGAAATAATGCACCAAGGAAAAATTGTATATGCTTCTTATATGAAGAGGATATCCTCATAGAGGATGATGACAAAGTGGAAATACATGATCTCAAAGAGGGAGAGGATTTAGAGGACTTCTATCCTTTAAGCACTGCACTTGGGGAGGAGGTATAAAATGAAAAATCAAATATTCCTAAGATGGAGTATCTAGGATTTACTCTATGTGACAAAGATATGGTTGTGGATGACCATATTAGCAAGTAAAGGAGCACAAAACGTGTCACACACACCTACACAAGTTAAAGGTGCAACGAGCATGGAGAAGGGTGAATTACCTTAGGAAGGGAAGGAAGAGCTAGTAGTTGAAAAAACTAAGGATATGAAATTATGATGAAATCCAAAGAGGATCACTATATGGAGGTGAATGTGGATGCTAATCCATAATAGGTTGTAGAGGAAGGATAGGGTGGTGCATGTGTAGGAGAAGCCTACATAGGTTTGGAGGATGATACTCAAACAAGCCTTAATGAAAAACATGCATAAAAGATATGCTAATAAGAAGAGACCAAGAATATGGGACTCATGACATCCCATAGAGTATTACATGCCATGAAATTCATCAAGAAGAAAAAATGGTAATTTTCACTTGAACTAGATAAAGAGGAGGAAAGATTTGGGATTTCAAAGATATATATAAAAAAAGAAAAGGTGTCAATGAAAGGAACACTAGTAGAAATGTGGAAGAGGGAGGTAAAGTATGATGCATAGTTGTAGAAGAAAGATGGATGGATACAATGAGATCAAGGTACCTAAGGTGTTGAATATGACACAAAATATATCAATTGTAGTGATGCAAAAAATAAAGAAGGAAAAATATTGTACATAGATGTCTCACAAAAGGTACAAGGATAAGGTGTGATCATAGTATAATTGTAGGAGGGAATCTCATGAGACAAAGTAGAGGATAAAGGGATAGTGGGAAGCACATTTTTGTGCCAATGAGTATCATAATAGACAAGGGTGAGAAAATTTTTGTGGAGATGGATGGGACATGGCAGGAAGATCCTCACAAGGAGAAGTGGAAAAATGAGAAGAAATGACCTAGACTAAGACGGGTGAGTTATGGACTACCAATGTTTAGGTGAGGAGAAGGGTGAAGGAATCAAGAATGGGATAAGGGGGATGGTTTACAACCTAGTAGGATTTGAATGGAAGATAGGGATAATACATTTGGCTAAGGAAGAATCTATCACCATTATGGATCATGATTGAAAGGGTTGTTTTACTGCTAATTCCCAAACCATGAGTAAGAGATCACTTATTTTCTATATATGGAATATGATGTAGGGGCATCACAATTTAGTTTATAAGCTTGTAGGTGATTTCATTTGGGGTCATGAATTTTGGATTCTTATGCAACTTGACTCTAAAGGGGCACAAATAACAAATCTTGTGCAAAAATGCATAAGTTCAAGCATGAACCTAAATGTAGTTTTTGTTGTGGAATTTGGAGATTGTGTGTACCTAGAATGGACAAGCGACATGAACGTGAGAAAATAAGGTGCGAAGGAATGCACATGAAGAAAATTTCACAATTTATGTAGAGGTAAGGTATACAAAGAAGTAGGAATAAGTGAGAAGAGATGTGAATGGGAAGCACATGAATGTGCAATCCTTGCACAAAAGGAGGACATGCAAGAGAAAAGATGGAACATAGTCAAGTAGGGTTCTATGGAGTGGAAAGGAAGCCAAAGGAAAAAGGTCATGCAGATGTGTAGAACAAGATTACTTGTGAGGGGACACAAAGGAACAAGTGATAAGGAGTTGGAGATCACAAGTGACAAAATTTTGGATGAAACGTACAACACATTTAAACATATGGTGATAGTGAGTGTTCCCTCACATAGTGTAGTAAAAAATGAGTTCTCATCCATATGGAGGCTTAGATAGGTATTAGAATAGACAAAAATCTATAGGGAGAGCTAATGTATTCAATGGGTTAGGTGAATTTTAATTTAGGCGACAAAGTGGTTTAATTGGAAAATGGTCATGAGTGGGAATTTTGAATTCCCAAGAAAATAATACATATTGTAGCAATGAGAATTTTTTAATATGTTTCCTATAAGTTAGAGTGTGAGAGAGTTATATATCTGTAGACTAAAATAATTCTAAGAGCTAAGAGCTCCATTGTAGAATTAAAGGTTGCGTTCGCTAGAAACCTATAACTATATGCTAAAATTAATAAAATATTTTCTTTTGCTATTATCTTGAGCCTATGTTTTGAATGTAGAGTTCCTAGGGATATTTTGTTAGGTATCTGTGGATATATATTTCCTCTAGCTCCCTTTGGGTGGAGTATTCTGCTTAGTGCGGCCCACACTACATGTATTCCCATCCCCTTTTTAATAACTTCATCCATTGCCACCACGTGTCCACCAGATGCTCTCTGCAGGGAATCCTTACTTCACTCTTCTAACGGCTCTAGTCATGCTTTCGCAGGTACTTCAAGGCTGCTTCCCTTCACTTTTCAATCATGCCTCGATCGCGTGCCATGTAGCATCCATCCACATACACTTTTGGTGGACCCCACAGTCAGCACTAGTAGTGGAGGATTCCTCCACGTGTCTTCACTGCATGGGTTTTCATTACAAGGAGGAGGAATCAACGAACGAGCCCCGACCTATTGCCATGTGTCTCTTTTGTGAGGAATTTATCAAAGGGAAGGAGAGAGTGAGCAAGGAGCCTCGCTAGATTTCCATGTGTTCTAACTACTTTTGTGGGTGAATGACACATGTTTGCACAGGGTATTTATAGGACCACTACCATCATTCACAGGGGATGCATCTGGCTTAGGGGTGACCATGTTCATGGCTCGAATCTTTTTTGTTGCAATGACCGAGGGAAATCATTGCTTTGGGCATCATTTTTCATTATGAAGGAATATTTTATGTTACTGGCTTGCCAGGTGGTGGGATTTTTATCTATATATATCGCTTCTTCCTTCTAAAAATGAGTTCGAAGAAACATAAAAATTATGGGAAAGACACCAGGCCTTTTGTATTGCTTTTAGATTATTGTATAAGACTCTCAGACTATTCCATTGTTCGACCTTTCTATTTTGTTAAGCTATTTGATAAAACATTATACTATGTCATTATTGTCTTGAATTGTTTATTTGTAGAACTTCTATGATTTCAATATAATCTTGCTGATTTAGACCATGTCTTTTGACTCTTCTTTTTAGTAAATGTATATGGGAATTATTTTATGTCATTAGATAAATTATTCAGGTTTTCATCTTTGATTTTTGTTATTCTGGGACATAGAAAATTGTTGAATGGGCCCTTAAATTGCATCCCAAAGTTAGATTTATCATTCCTTACATCTAAATCTTGGTGCATTTCCTTAGTTTGATCTTCCTTCCTTTTCCCATTCCAAAACCCCAAGTATAGAAGAAGTCGACTTCTTTAAAAAACTGGAGGTCACTCAGTTTAGTGCAATTGGTCCCCCTATTAACTGAGTTTCCCATAAAGGCTATTACCTTGCCAATTTTCGGCATCAACAGTTTCTTTTTTTTGGCATGCCTGGTGGGACTGCTTAAATGTACATAAATCTAAAGAGGGTGTATGAGCCATCAGCCTGTTACTAGATCCCAGACAGTGAATAACCCTAGTTTTTTAGTGTCGCCACTAGGAACAGTACAAGTTGGAACCCATATAGTGAACATTTCCCCCCCTCCGCTAGCCATGTTGCCCATCGCTAACAAAAATTATGTGGCTTGGGATGCTAGAAGTCCCCTTGTAACACCAATAACACATGTTGTTTGGGCCCCTATCTCAGTCTTCGCTTTAAAATCTATACCTAAATTTACCCGAAGATGGATCAAGAACACCATCCAAACATTTGCAAGATGTGGTAGATGTGTGTTTAGTGCACGAAGTTACAAACCAAAATATAGCACTAAGGTTGCTCACAACCTCTTTCAGGGGTAAAGCGCTAGATTGGTACCGCACTCTGCAAGCTAACATTATCAATACCTAGGATCAACTCAGAGACCCTTTCTATGAAATATTCTCGAATGATGGAGACAATTCTTCGCAATATCATTAGTTGTTGATCATAAAGCGGGCTCCATATGAAGCCATGACTGATTTCAACGCCTAGTTCCATATAACTTGGTAGAGAATTTACGCTGCTATCCAGTCATTGGCTGAGTTGGCATTCATGTTCTACTTAAAATCCATCAACGCTAACATCTCGATGATGAACCAGTCACTTGGCAGAACCACTCTACTGGATGCATACAACGTCATAGTCAAGGCGGAGAACAATCTAATAGATGCTGGGAAGTTGCTGCCTCGGCCCATTATGCTTATATTTCTTGAAATATTAGTTCTCACCCCCAAGAGATTCCATCTACTAGTGCGCCTGCTCCTCCCCAGTCTATGTACACATATCTGGTCACACCTCATAACATTGCTTCTACATTCAGCTCTTCAAAGGATGAGATGAGCGACGTCAAAGAGATGTTGTGGACCATCACCAATGAAATAACCACCATTAAGCGGAACTAGTCTACACCTTCGAAGCCAACCTACCAAAATTATCAAGGTGGAAGAGATTCTTACTAGAAAAACTAGTTCCAAGGAGGCTCATGTACAAATCTGCAGGCTCAAACAACTAATCAAATAGTACCAGTGCCTTCTCCATTGTAGAGTGCTAACCCAAGCTTGAGTAGAGAACTAACGACAAGACAAAATAATTTAGTCGATGACATCAACCCTTGGTGCTTCCCTTGTGGCGACACACATATGCCCTGGAATTTTCCGTGTGGCAATCTACAACAAAAGGTGGTTGAACAACGTAGCCAAGGCACGACGTCTGACCATGGAGGTTATGTATATGCCTCTCCACAAATGGAAAATGTGGTACTCATGACGCAAATGCAAGGGATGTCCTTGGAGAAAGAAAAAATATTGCTCCCAATCACACACTCTTCTCATGGATGGAAGAATAAGAGGCGGTGTTTGAAAATGATGCCTCCACATCAAAAACCTTGCAAGTGCAATCCAATTACAACACTCGCTCAAAGAGGAGATTCACGAGTGAACTATTCACCCCGCAACTAGTTAGTCTGTAGCCCAAAAGTGCTTTTGACCAGACACTGAGTACCTCTGTAGTAGCACAACAATGTCTACTGTGAAAATAAATTTTTATAACTAGGGCTAAGGAGCAGAAGCCTTGAAATCTGCCACCATTCAATGTGGTGGAACAATTGAAAAAATCATCTGCTAATGTGTCCCTTTGGGATATCTTAGCTATTACAGAGCAAAAGAAATTGCTACAAAAGGTTCTCTAGGAGGATCCAATCATTGAGCCAATAGAGCAATCAATCAAGGGATAAGATGTTGATCCATTTCCCCCTACCAAAGTTCTCACAAATAGTACAAGGGAAGCCTCTACCGAGGTTAGAGATAAGCCGAAACTAAAACCCTTCTTCTTAACTCTTATTGTGGGAAAGAAGTTATTGCACAATGCCATGATTGACTCTGGTGCTAGCACTAGAATCATGCCCAAATAGATAGTTGAAGCCTTAGAACTTAGCTATGAGCCTTTAAAAAGGGGAGTTATGCAACTTGATGGGAACACAGTCAAAACTGTGGGTGTCATCAAAGACCTCCCTTTGACTATGTTCTCCTTCCCTAGCATCATAGTTCCACAAGATATTGTGATCATAGACGTTCGCCCTATGTTCAACCTCTTCCTATCCCAAGAATTCATTTCAAAGATAGGTGGATATCTATCTTTGGACTGGTCACACTTGATCCTTAGGACCAAGACTAGAGCTAAAATGAAAATAGTGTCTGAAGCTTTGCATTTAGAAAATCTGGTTGATGAAACTATGATCAATTTTGAGGCTACTCATACCTCTATTACCAAGGAGGAAATGTATTATGTCAAGCTACTAGAGGATTAAAAGTGACCAGACATCAGACCAATCAAGAAGAGGTCCTCTTGAGTGAATACGTAAACATTGATCCTTTCAGAAACTATCATGTTACTGGGTTGGGGACTTATGTCATCTACGATGAAGATCAAGTGCTTCAAAAGGTCATAAAGGAATCAGAAAGTGATCAAGCCTTAGAGCTATGGACGTTGCACTTCTTTGATGGAGAAAGATGAAAATTTGGTGCAGGAGCTGGGATATGTTTGATATTCCATTAAATATACTAAGATCCTTCTGCTTCCAGTTTGCTTGTCCGAACAATGAAGTTGAATATGAAGGCCTAGTGCAAGGTCTAAGCCTTGCGAGCAGATGGGAATTAAGCAATTAATGGTGTTCATAGATTCTAAACTAGTGGTCAACCAAGTCTGAGGGCTCTCCATAGCCAAGAATGTCTGCATGAGATCCTATAGACATAGAGTCTAGGACCTGATCAAGGGTTTTGAAGCCTTGAACATCTAGACATTTCCTCGAGAACAAAATGTTGATGCAGATCGCATGGAAGTAATTGAATCTCAATTTGATCCTACTTCTGACTTAATTCATAAAAAAAACTCTATATGAGTAATAGTTTGACCAAAAATTCCAAATAACGATCAAAATTGGCAAGTGTTCAAAAGCCATGAACACATTGCCTCATTCATCCAACAGTCAAGAGAGTTTTCCGAGCAACTCTAACTAAATATTGTTGAGGCCTATGATGGGAAAATCATTCAATTGAGGTCTAACAAGCTTCAAAAGGGGCTTTTCACTCTCAAAAACCTGTTTGATTGTGATGATGCGAGAAATGACAAGAGGAGATTTGTAGTAGACAAAAGCAACTATGCAGACCTTTAGGTTAGAAATGGAAAAAAGCTCAAAGTCGGGAAGGATGTTCTACATCATGATAAATAAAGGATCATCAACTTCTATGAGAAGTATGAAGGAGTAGTGGCCTGGTCATATGATGAACTCAAGGGATATGATCCCGACATCATCCAACATACAATAGAGTCCAGTAAATCCGAAGATTGAAGCCTTGATGGCGCAAGAGCTGACAAAGCTAATTCAGTCATAGATCATCTTCCCATTCAAACATAGCACATGGGTATCTAACCTGGTTCCAGTTCGAAAGAAGAAGAGATATATCCACCTATAGCATGCCTAAAGGACCACTACTCGTTTCCTTCTATGGAGTCAATCTTGCAAACAATGGCAGGATCAAAAATGTTTTCTCTGTTGGAAAAATTCTCTAGTTACAATCAGATCTGGGTCAAAGAGGAGGACCGACACAAAATAATGTTCACTACCAAGTGGGGAATGTTCACATATGCTAAAATGCCTTTTGACCTCTCGAATGCGGGAGCCACTTTCCAACAAGCAATGGATATCGCTTTCGATGAATTGATCAACAATATTATCCTGATCCATTTGGATGATTTGACCGTATTCTCTAAGTCTAAGGATGATCACTTTGATCACCTTGAAATGATTTTCAAAAAATTCCAGGAGTTCAGGGTATACCTGAACCTGAAAAAAATGTGTCTGAAGAGTACTGCAAGGAAAATTATTTGGACATGTAGTGTCCAAAGAAGAAATTGCAATTGATCCTGAGTGGGTAAAAGCAATCAGAGAACTTCCCCTATTGTTCAACAAGAAAGGAGTCCAATCTTTCTTAGGGAAGGTAAATTTTGTAAGCAAATTCATTTCAGATTTTGCAGGAATTGTGCGAACCCTTTTCCTAGTACCTGGAAAACAACATGAGTAAACAAGTTAAACAAGGAATTGCAAGCTAAAACAAGGATTCCCCATCAAATCCATTTGCAACTTCAAAATATGAAAGAAAATGATGAATAACTCAATACAAAAGATAAAACTAGATTTAATCCTAATTTAAGTAGCAAACATATGATCCCATGGGGGAATTGGTGCCAATTTGATGTGAAAATTGGCCCTTTCCCAATTCCTATGATGAAATATTGATGTGTTGAAGATGATCTTGATCCACTTTGATGAAAGATGAGGAATCCAAGCCAAATATACAAAAGAGCCTAGCTAAGAAGTCAAATGATAGATGGAAATGGCTAAATATTTTAGCATAATAACTTTGCAATGTTTGTGGATGATGAAATGAGGAGAGGAGCTCTTCATTTATAGTATTTCAAGATGGATGAATGCCCAAATTTGAGCAATGTGGGACTAACATTCATCCAATGATATGGTGCCACTTGTCAAGCTATGAATGGATGATGGATGTTCAAGATTTGGGGTTTGTGCCAATAAATGCCAATATTTGAAATTCAAATTTGTTGAAATGACATGCAAGAGGGAAGGGAAAATGCAATAAATGCCACTTGGCTCAAGGCAAAGGACATGTAAGAGGTTTTAAATGCCTTGTTGGATGTACATGTTGACTTGGAATTTTTGAATTCAAATTGAGAGAATATTCCAAAAGATGCCTTGTGAGGAAAATAGAGATTTAATAAATGAATTAAATCTATTTTCATGTGCAACTTGCATTATCTAGAGGATGTGACATGAGATGAGGTTAAATTAATCAAGGGTTAATTAATTTAACATGAGATTAGATGATGTGACTTATTTGACTTAGATTTATGGATTTATTTAAATCAAATAAGAGAGGAATATGATAAGAGGCTAATTAAATAAGGATTTTGATTTATTTAATTAGAAGGGATGGTGTTAGATTAAATCAAATAAGGCTTTAATTTATTTAATTTAATGGATAGACTTTAGAGATTTAATCAAATAAATTGATTATTTAATTAAATAGGGATAATTAGATCAAATGGATTGATTTAATTAATAGAAGGAATGACTTGATTCAGATAAAATGATTTATTTAATCAAGAGAGGATTATTGATGAATTTAATCAGATAAGGGAATTTGATTAAATGGTTAGACCGAGGGATGATTCAGGAAGAAACAATGTTAGTAAGTCAGGATCGAATGTACGATGTCAATCAGTATATTTTATGTGTCTACAGGAATAATTAGACCAATCACCCTGATGCTAAAAAAGGATCAATTATTCAAATGGACAAAAGAAGCTAGAGAATCCTTCGAGAAGGTTAAGGATGCTATTTCTTTAGCTCCCATGCTGGTAAATCTAGACATGTTGAAGGACTTCATAATGTATATATTCAAGAGAAATTCAAGCATTGCTATTGTCTTAACTCAAAAGGATGATGAAGGAAAGGGAGAACATCTGATAGCATTTCACTTCTGGACCTTAAAGGATTATGAGATGAACTACAACTTTGTCAAGAGGCAAGCTTTCACAATTGTTAAGGGACTCAAGAATTTTTTACACCTAATATCTTGCAACAAGGTGATTGTTTATGTTGTGCATTCCAGTGTGCGTGAATACATCATGGAAGGAGAAATCACCAAAAAAAGGACCAATTGGATCATTGAAATCCTTGAATATGACATTGAGGTCAAGCCTACAAAGACCATCTGAGGAAGAGGATTGTGTGAATATTTGGCGCACGACAAGGAAATGAAAGTCGAAGAAGAGTAGCTGGAGCTGGTTCTAACAAATGAGTCTGAGTTTGAAGGCTACTGGCTAGTAGACAGAGTAAGGTTTATGCATACCGGAAAATATCCGTCGGGCCTTCCAATTGGAAAAATAAGGAAAGACAATAGACAGGGGGGGTGAATCAGTTGTCACAGGAATTTAAAATTTTCTTACTTAACTCAACTTATATCTTAGATCTCATGAATAAGCAAATAACCACAAGCAATTAACACATCAGAGAGACAAAGAACACCAAGATTTTTTATGTGGAAACCATGTTAAGGGTAAAACCATGATGGATGTTAGTCCACAAGATTATACTCTGCTAAAAGTATAATGAAAAATAATAAGGGGAATGCACATGCATTCAAGCACACTACCTAGAGCTCACTACTCAAATACAAAATGGTTCACTACCCAACATAATAGGATTAAAAATCTGGAGGGTATGAACTGAGAAAATAGCTTCTACACAAGCCTAATTATAGTTTCAATTAAGCTCAACACTTCTTCACACTTCACACAATCTTCTTCACACTCTGCTCTGCAATCAAATTAAATTCACACAGGAGCACACAGGAGCACACGAAGCACCTTCATGACACACAAAACCAATGAAACAATCATTCTTATATATCCACTACATGAGATTTCACCACAACTTAGTCAGCCAAGAAAATAAAATATATTTGTAATGTCGACCCAAATTTATAAATAAACTTTTAATGTGAATCCACCAAGGTTGGCCACAACATAGTGGGGACCCAAATTTAAAAATCTAACACAAAAAAGACTTCAATTCATTTCACTACGACGATCCACAACACGCTACCACCATCATGTCGACCAAGAACGAGAAAAATCAAACATATGAAGAAAAAAAAACTTTGACCACGAGCACACCGATCAATGTGGATGTACCACAAAGATAGAGAATGATCTAGAAGCATCGAAGAACACCAAGAAATAATAGAGAAGCATCCACAACAACTGAGATCAATAGAATCACACAATCTTCATTCAGGAACACTGATAGAGACCACAAAAACACTGTCAGATCACTATGCACTCAAAACTTCACGTGGACCTCTGAAACTTCTGGTAGATGATCTAGATATACTCAACAATAAATCCTTTAATCCATACCAACTAATATTCAACGTACAAAACAAGACACCTTCAAGATGAGCACAATTCCACTGGGAACCTAGAACATTTTCTTTTACAATTTTCTCAATATCCTTGACATATACAACCTTTAGTACACCAAATGCTAATAGTGTTGACATCAATGACAACCACATATAAACAACACATCCAACAATATCCCCCTTTGGCATTGATGGCAACACATGATGTGAAAAATACCATCAACCCAACACACTAAATTCTTCTGCACTTCTCATCTTGAAAGGATTTTTCACATTACACTTCCCCCCCTTTGAAATCAATGGCAAAGGTAACAATGAACTTCCCATTTACACTCTTTGAACCACATATCTACACATCTGACTACTCCCCCTGAGTAGCAGCCACATAAACATCAATCCGGATCAGAATATAACAATGAAGTTCACAAATTGATGTAAGCAAATGAATCTTTTAGTTCTTATCAGGAGGGGTGATTACCCCTAGCATACCTTTGAGATACTCAAAAGCATCCTTTGACAATGGCTTAGTAAATATATCTGCAATCTATTCTTTGGTAGGAACATACTCTAGTCTGACTTCTTTCTCGTTCACTTTCTCCCTCAAAAAATGAAAATTGATTGATAAATGTTTAGTCTTAGAGTGTAGCACTAGATTCTTTGAGATATTTATTGCACTTGAGTTGTCACAGTATATAGCAATAGGCTCTTCATATGTCACCCTGATATCTCTCAGCATCTATTTCATCCATATCTCTTGAGTACAATTATTGGCAACATCAATGTATTTTTCTTCAACAGTAGATAGAGAAATTGAGTTTTGCTTTTTACTTAACCAGGATACTAGCTTCTTCCCTAGGAAGAAAGCATCACCACTATTACTTTTCCTATCATCTACATCACTAGTCCAATCCATATCAGTGTATGCACACAAAGTGAGATAATCATCCTTTGGATACCAAAGTCCAAATTCAACTGTTCCTTTTAGATATCTAAAGATTCTTTTGACAATAGTTGCATGTGATTCTTTTAGATCAACTTGAAATATAGCAACCATACATACAACATTCATAATGTCTAGTCTAGTCTAAGTCAAGTAGAGCGATCCACCAATCATCAATCTATATCTGGTTTGATTTTACTTAGGAGAGTCATCATTATGTGTCAACTTACATTCAATCACCATGGGGTTACCAATAGGTTTAGAGTCATCCATCCCAAACTTCTTCAACAGTTCTTTCACATATTTGGACTAAGATATAAAGATCCCCTTGTCCAACTATGTAACTTGCAATCCCAGAAAGAACTTCATCTCTCCAATCATACTCATCTCAAATTCACTCTTCATTTCATCGTCAAAATTCATACATAGATTATCATCTCCTCCAAAAATGATGTCATCAACAAAAACTTATGATATTTCTTCTACACTTGCACTTGTCTGTGCCTCCTAATTGACTTGATTTACCAGAACATATTGAGGTTGCTTCACCGAAACAACTGGAACATATGACACAATTTGAAGTTGATTTTGCGTCTAAACATTATTCCCTTGGCTTGTAATGTATTTTTCTGAAACATAACTGCAATGTCTGGATGATTTGACTGAATCCTCATCAACTATGACATTTGTACTTTCAACCATCTTTCTCATTCTTTTGTTATAGCACTGGCAGGCCTTGCTTTTAGTGGAGTAACCTAGGAAAATTCCTTCATCACTTCTTGCATCAAATTTTCCTATATCACCATCTCTCCTGATATAACACTTGCTTCCAAAGATCTTAAAATACTTAACAGTAGGCTTGTGACCAAACCATAACTCATAAGGAGTCTTACCAAAATTACCATTAACATTTACTCGGTTCAAAGTATACACAACAGTGCTTACCGCTTCACTCCAATACATCTGAGATACATTTCCTTCCATCATCATTGTTCTAGCTGCATCTAGAATTGTTCTATTCTTTCTCTCTGCAACTCCATTCTGTTGAGGGGTTCCAGGAGAAAATAGTTGTATTTTAATTCCATGCTCTTCAAATAAGAGTTGAACTCCTTGGAAATGAACTCACCACCTCTGTCAAATCTCAAACACTTAATTTTTAGACCTTTCTCATTTTCTACCATAGCCTTGAAACTTTTGAGCTTCTCCAATGCTTCACATTTTTCTCTTAAAAAGGAAACCCAAATCATTCTAGAGTAATCATCAATAACCAACATAAAATACCTTTCTCCATTAATACTTCTAACTCTGGAGGGACCACAAAGGTCAGTATGTAGCAGCTCCAACAAATTATTTGAATGAAACTATTTGCTCCAGAAAGAGACTCTAGTTTGTTTATTCATTTGACATTCCTTGCAAATTACATTAGCAAGCTTCACTAACCTCGACAGATGTCTTACTGCTTGAGTAGAACTTATCTTGATAATGTTTTCAAAGTTTACATGACACAACCTCCTATGCCACAACCAACTTTTATCTACTTGAGCAATTAGACAACTTCCACTAGCAGTATTCAAATGAAAAATATTACCTTTTTTTTTTTTTGCAATTATATTCCCAAAACTCCCATGTATCTTTCATCTTCCATCTTTAAACTGAAGATCATATCCCTTGTGAACCATCTCTCCAACACTCAACAAGTTGTGCTTCAGGCCTTCAACATAGAGGACATCATCAGTGTTATCCTTGCCACCAATGCAAATAGATCCTCTACCATGAATCACACCAACATTGTTATCTCCAAATATTACAACCCCACTGTCATACTTCTCTAGACTCACAAATTTTCTTTTATCACCGGTCATATGATGTGAGCATCCACTATCAATGACCCACTCATCTTTTTCTTCAACTTGAGCTACAAGAGCTTTTTCATCTTTAGTAGATTCAGTAGCCACAAGATTATCTTCAATGGTAGCAACGAAATCCCATTCATCTTCTTTTCCATTATCTTTATCAGACTCATCATCAGTCACTGATTCTTCAGCAAAGTAGCATCTCTTTTGGAATCTATAATTTTTAGGCTTAGATCTAGGAACTCTTTTAGGACATCTTGATGCAAAATGACCTATTTTACTGCATGAAAAAAAATTAATAGGAAATACATCTTCATACTTACCTTTTCCTCTCCCTTCTTGCTTTGCAATCAACGCTTCCAATTCTTCTACATCTCCTTTTTTTTATCTTCAAGTTGTTTCAATTCTTCATCATACTTGGATATATTTCTAGAACTCTCTCCTAAACTATATATTTGTCTATTACTTCCGGATATAGTAGCCTTGAATGTAGATTCAGTCTTTGGTGTAGATTCACCAAATTCACTTATTTCAAAAGCAGAAAGCTTCCTAATAAGTGTGTCTCTTGTCATCTTGTTTACTGATTTGAACTCTTCAATAGCATGAACCTTCATTTTGTAGGAGGGAGGCAAGGATCTGAGTACTTTAGCTACAATTTCATCCTCATCCACAGAACCACCAGAAAATTTAATACCCATCACTATTTCATTCACTCTCTACATAAAGGAAGTGATATTTTCATCTTTACCCATCTTCAAATTCTCATACTTTCCTTTCAAGCTTTGTAGCTTATCCATCTTCACCTATGCATCTTCTTCATACAAAGTTTCTAGTTTCATCCAAATCTCATGAGTTGTCTGCAGACCCATCACATTAGCCATCTTTGAATCTGTCAGAGCACTCACCAAAGCTTCAACAACCTCGGTATTACTTTCAACATCTTTGATCTCATCAACATAAGAGGGACCATTCTTAGGAATAGTATATGGATCTTTTGTAATCTTCTAGTAGGCATCACCAATGCACTTTAGATGTCATTGCATCCTGACTTTCCACATTGAATAGTTAGTGCCATCAAATCTAGGACTGTCCTTCTTGAATGTTGACATCCTGGATCACCTCAATCTTTTAGACTTCTTTAGAGGATCTTGCTCTGATACCAATTGTTGGAAAAATAAGGAAAGACAACTGAGATAGGGGGGGAATCAGTTGTCATAGAAATTTAAAATTTTCTTACTTAACTCAACTTCAATCTTAGATCTAATGAATAAGCAAATAACCACAAGCAATTAACACATCAGAGAGACAAAGAACACAAAGATCTTTTTATGTGGAAACCCTGTTAGGGAAAAAACCACCATGGATGTTAGTCCACAAGATTATACTCTGCTAAAAGTATAATGAAAAATAATAAGGGGAATGCACATGCATTTAGGAACACTTCCTAGAGCTCACTGCTCAAATAAAAAAGGGGCTCACCACCCAATAGAATAGGATTAGAAATCTGGAGAGTATGAACTGAGAAAATAGCTTCTACACAAGCCTAATTACAGTTCCAATTAAGCTCAACATTTCTTCACACTTCGCACAATCTTCATCACACTCTGCTCTACAATTGAATGATATTCACACATACACACATAGGAGCACACAAAGGACCTTCACGACACATAAAACCAATGAAACAATCACACTTATATATCCGCTACATGAGATTTCATTACAACTTAGTCAGCCAAGAAAATAAAATATATTTGCAATGTCAGCCCAAATTTACAAATAAACTTTTAATGCAAATCCACCAAGGTCAACCATAGCATAGTGGGGACCCAAATTTAAAACTCCAACACAAAAAGACTTCAATTCATTTCACTACAATGATCCACAACACGCTACCACCATCATGTCGGCTAAGAACAAGAAAAACTGATCATATGGAGAAAAAAATCTTTGACCATGAGCACACTGATCAATGTGGATGTACCACAAAGATAGATCATGATCTAGAAGCATCCAAGAACACCAAGAAACAATAGAGAAGCATCCACAACAACTAAGATCAATAGAATCACACAGTCTTCATTTAGGAACACTAACAGAGACCACAAAAACACTATCAGACCACAACCAACTCAAAACTTCACGTGGACCTCTTAAAATTTTGGTAGATGATCTAGCTATACTAAAAAATAAGTCCTTTAATCCACACCAACTAATATTCAATGTACAAAATAAGACACCTTCAAGATGAGCACAGTTCCACTGGAAACCTATAACACTTTCTTTTACAATTTTCTCAATATCCTTGACATATACAACCTTTAGTACACCAAATGCTAATAGTGTTGACATCATTGACAACCACATATAATCAACACATCCAAAACATCCAACAATATCCCCCTTTGGCATTGATGGAAACACATGATGTGAAAAATACCATCAACCCAACACACTGACTTCAACTGCACTTCTCATCTTGAAAGGATTTTTCACATTACACTCCCCCCCTTTGAAATAAATGGCAAAGGTAACAATGAACTTCCATTTACACTCTCTGAACCACATATCTGCACATCTAACTACTCCCCCTTAGTAGCAGCCACATAAACATCCAACACTTCCTTCTTAGAAGAGAAGATTCTACAGTTGCAAAATAGTGGATATGCGATTATTGAAAGGGTCCTTTTCAAAAGGAAATTCAACGACATTCTATTGCGGTGTGTCACCATGGAGCAAGTGAAGAAGATCCTTGACACTTTCCACAATAGTCCTACAGGAGGAAACTTCTCTACGAAGAACAAAACCATCAAAATCATGTGCACTAGGTACTTCCATCCCACACTATTCCATGACTCATACTCTTTGGTGAAAGCCTGCAAGGAATGCCAATTTTTTCGTGCCAAGGAGGAAAAAATCTGCAATGCCTCTCAACCCGATAGTGGTTGATAAGTCTTTCACACAATGGGGCCTTTATTTCATCAGGATGATGAATCCTGCCTCCAACACAAGACACAAATGCATCCTCACGGCCATAGACTACTTTACTTGGTGGACCAAAGCCATGCCCTTGAAGAATGCAACAGAGACGGAGATTGTAGACTTCCTCAAGGAACTCGTGATGAGATTCGGCCTGCCAAAGACCATCATCTCTGACAACACCAAGGATTTCCTAGGATCTAAGGTATGTCAATTCACACTCGTGCATGTCATCTTCTTAAAAATGTTGTCAAATTACTACCCACAGGGGAACGGCTTGGCTGAGGCGACTAATAAAAATTTAGTCTGACTCATCAAAAGGATTGGGTCAGAGCATCAGAGAGAATGGTATAAGAACCTTCGGGTAGTGCTCTGGGCAGACCGCATAACTCCCAAGCAAGTCCTCACGACTTTGCTATGCGAGCTAGTATATGGGAAAGAAGCGTTATTTCCCATCTCCATGGAGATTCCTACGCTACACCTGCTCAAATCCCTTGAGGTAGAACAAAATTATGCCATGGAGGTTCAGTTGGCCAAGTTGCTAGAGGTACATGAAAAAAGGGAAAAGGCCCTGAAAGCCATGTCCAACCGCCAGCAGGTGGTTAAGAGATGGTTCGACAAGAAAGCTTCAGACCAAGGTCTAAAGTGTGAGGACCTAGTATTAAAGTTCAATGAGAGAGTTGTGAAGCTTGGCCAACATGGAAAGTTTGATACTCTATGGGAAGGCCCTTTCAGAATAATTTAGTGTAAACAACACAATGCATTTGAATTAGAAAAAATAGAAAAGGAAGCATTGGGGATTCCAGTTAACAAAATTGACCTAAATTTTTTTAATTAAGCTTCATTATTATGCTGCCAATGTAAATATGTAAGTATTGTAATTATTTTTCTTCGTGGTTTTTTTCATCGGTCGGTTTTTCAACAATTTCCATGGTGCAAGGAAGCAGGAAAATAGATATAACCCATTATATCAAGAAGCAAAAAGAGGTAACTTGCAACCCATGAAGCTAAAAAATGAACTCATGTATAGAGAATTGAAATAAACCCATATGTGCAAAATTGAAAAGCTACTCAAGAAATGAAATAAAGAGAACCCATATTGCATAATTATAAGAAAAGGAGACAAAAGCTTAGTATAAGTGATATATTCAATATATATATATATACTTCGATAAGTACATTTTCAAAATGTCTCTGAGGCCATACGTTTAAAAGTATATCTATATATTTTGCAGCTTCTTCATATATATGTACGGTAAAGCCTTTTTCTAGGCATATATACAAAAAAGGGATTAATAGAGTGTTGATTTCTTAAAACATAAAAACATTTTTAGTCTTGAGCAGGAGCAATGGAGGCATCAACAACAACATCCAAAACAACAACATCATCAAGAGCAGCAACAACATCGGCAGGAGCAATGGCGAGTGGCAGAGGAAACATCAGGTTCTTGAAGTTGGTGTACTAATCAACATCGTAGAAGGGCACCACATTGTAGCAACAAAACAGGAAGTGGTAGGCATGAGTCACCCTTTGACGATGCTCTTCATGTGATAGGATGTAGAACCCACTCGAGAATGGTACCCATGGTACTACTGCATCTTCTTCAATATACTTGTGAAGGTCACTCGCTATTGGAAGGCCCAAACCAAACACAACATTTGCCACCACCTCTCCAAGACCGCCTAAGTAGTACTTCAAAAATATTTCAAGCACTAGGAAAAGGATCATTGGCTTGGGAACCTGAATATCAATTAACGATGCGATGAAATGAGAACATACGTCAGTATTGACTGACCCTATATTTATCCTTGTACTTAATGTAATCCATCCCCAGAACCCACTTCATGGCTACTATGGATAATAAATGCTTATTCTTGGTCATTCTCTTCAGTCGCCTATTTGAGATTTCACCTAGGAATGTTGTCTAAGACTTTTTGCAAACTAGCCTAATGGGAGTATTCATGGTACTAATCTTTGCACAACTGCCTAGGTCTAGCTCTATGCAAATGCAAATTCTACTCAGCTGCCTAACGCTAATTCTAGCCAATCGCCTAATTCCAATTCTTGCTAATTGCTAAGTGTGATTTTTCTACTATCTTAGGGCTTATTTATAGAAATATGTGAGGTAGTTGCATGCCATAAGCATGATGTTAATCGAGTACCAACTTGAAAATCCCACTAGAGCTTGCTCAAAATTCCCACCTAGTTATGTTTGCTAGGTATGATTTGCTGCGTGCAAAATTAATAAGAGCTAATTAATTAGCATAAGCCAGTGGTAGTCTGCATGACCAGGAGCTGAGGTGTCATGTTGCAAGCATTTTTCAAACTCCAAGGAAAAACACAAATCTTTTCAAGTACTTATTGCATATTTTGGCTTAATCATTCCTTTTGGGATATTAATTTCTAGAGTATGCAAAAGCTTAAACCGCTTTCAATCGTTGGCTCAATTTCCAAGGAAATCATGCCGTACAACATGATTATCAATTTTCATTGTGAATTCTTGTCATTTCAAAATAGAAAGGAATTCATTTCACACAAGCAAAAGAGTTGGCGGTACATGCAGAGTTTAATGCTAAAAGGCAGTTGTTGTCTACCACTCAAAGAAAGAAATCGCTAAGTATTGCATGTGAAATGCTAACATTGTGAAAGCTTCTTGAGCACGCTACCTAGAGAAAAGAGTTTTGAGCGTAGATAGGGCCAAAGTAAATTGTAGAAAATTTGAGCATAGCAAAAATCTACAACAAAAGGAAAATGGTTGAAAGTTCTCAAACAAAAACGCAAGGAGAGGCAACACAAAGCTTGTTTGACATCGTGTGTGCATTACCAACCACCTATATCTTTGAAGAAATCTCTTATGTTTCACCTGGAATACTAGGGAAGCTGGAGTGGGTAAACACACGGGCCTCAAAAAAGAAAAAAACCCCATAAAGACCAAAGCCAAATAAAGGAGGAATGGGATAACATTCATAATCCCATCCCCATGACCCTAAGACTCTTAGGGAGGCAGCTTATGAGAGGATGAAGAAAAATAGTGACCTAGATTCTTTGGCACAAAAGCAATGGTTCAACGAGATTTCATAGTATATGGTCCTATTTGTGCACTACTAGCCGGAGCTAGTTGGCGAGGCCATTAATCATTTCAACCCAGATACCAACACCATCGAGGGCTAGGAGATGAGAGTTAATATTTGCAAAGAAGCTATCTAGAACATGCTATGTATCCTTGAACAAAGCTCCAAAGTGGACAGGATGGAGTCATTCACTCTAGCAAAGGGGGTGAAAATATGGAGATCTAGAGATTTTTCTCTAGATTTTTATAACAAAGAAACCAAAAGGTCTAAGGAAGATCATAAAAAGCCACCACAGATTCTGGCCGCGCACAATGCTTTCCCTGTGGACCTATATGATGCCTTTTCAATGATGGCCTTTGTTTGTGGCCAAGACACTGACATGTATGTTCAGGAGTTTCAATTGGGTCCATTGTTCTAGTTGCGCTGGCAACATTCCTTTTTTTGGTATGACTTCACATAATTCATCGTTGAGGAGATGTTGAGCCATATAAGGGAATACAAAACATAGCATAGGTTTAGATTTCCTTCTTTCCTTGCCCATATGTTTTTGCATTAGAACCTTGACTTCTTCAAAAAACATGTGAGGTTGGCTATATTTGATGAAAAGGGAAGAAGAAGGCCAATTTCTGTATGGACTTCTCTTCTCTCCTCAACTTATGATTATTATGCATTTTCATATTATTTCTTGACTTTGATTCTGCAAGATTTGAGTGAGGATGGCAGTCTTTACTGAATCACCTTAGACTAGACAAAGTATATGCAGAATTTCACTCTGAGATACAATTGGTTTCTTGAAGAAGATTTCACATTCATCTGGATGCACGACTTTACTGGGGAACCATTCCGGCTTCTAGCATGTCTCACAAATCAGGTGTTGACCCTTGAAATGTTCCAGAAAGCATCACTTATTGACTATACCTTTTGTGGAGGCAAAGCCAAGAAGAAAGGATTTTTCATCTACTCGCTGAGCTTTAAAACGGTGGTTATGGCCAAGAAGCAAACACATAAGTTGCTAGAGGTGAAGCTGGCTCATCTGGGGCTAGCATGGATTTGCGATAAATGGCATTACAACCCCAAAAATGACTTTCCAAATGAACATGTCAAGGTGACGCACAACCCTCGGCCTTATTGGGAGAAGCAGCGAAACCCATTAAAGGACTAGGATGAGCTATTAGTTGACCTAGCTCATATTCCAACTGAGGATAGTAGGCCACCATGGCTTAAGTTCTACTTCCCTTCGATGAAGTATAATGAGAAGCGTCAAATCAAGGCTACTCTTCACAATAATTTGATGAGGAATTTCAACTGGAGTGAGGAGAGAATTAAGGATTTTTGGGTCTACCGATAAGAAATCCAATGCCTTGATGCCCCTTATCAGAACATAGAGATGGATGAAAGATTTGATAAATTATGGAACGATGCGCATACCGATTTCGACACAAGCAATGATGAAGATATTGACCCAGAGGAGGTCGAAACATATACAAGGAAAGGAAAGGAGAAGGAAATAGAAGCACATACGACCCTAGCACAACCGAAAGAGAAGGCAACAAAGCAGCCTATCAAGGATTCTTCAAATGGGCAGGTGAACATATCATGTACAAGGGCCTCTTTGACTCACACCTGGACTACGAAGAGAACTAGAAAAACCTCACAACAACAGTCAAAGGCTATAGACGTGGACAATTCGTCACCCATCAAACGACAACGCACAAAAGTAGCTTTTGGAGAGAGTTTGCAAGAGCCCGCAATAAGCCAGGAGCTTGAAGCTAGCTAGGCGCCAATGATAGACAAGGGATCATAATCATCTGCATCATAGGTATTTTTCATTCCCTCTTCTCTTGCTTCACAATATTTGATTCCTCCCACTGTCTTTGCGGTGCCCCTCACTTCAAGTGTAGGCCCTTCCTTCTCTTCTTCTGCCACAATGGTTGCAGGAGGTTTCTCTCAGTTCTCTTAGGTGGGACAATTTTCCTTTACTCCTTTGTATACCTTTTCACCTTTTTCCTCAACCTAGTCCGTGTCTTCTATCGCTTCACCTTTTCCCTCCGTGACCGCCATTGATACCCCTATTGCTACTATTGTATTGGCCTCGACCCAGTCCACCTAGTAGATGGAATCTGCCATAACTCCATTACTACCAGCGCTTCCCTTAAGTCCTCCCACTAGTTCATAGACTGAGCTTTGGCATATTCCTCCATTTTCCTTGCAAACAGTCAATCTTTCAAAGAAGAAATCACTCGAAACCACTACCCTGTCATTCCCTTTCGCCCTTCCTCTCAGTGCACCTTTTGCAGGCGGGCTAGTTAGGTCACCAACATAATTTATGATAGAGGGCTATAAAAAAAAAAAGCACGGGCTATCAAAATGTAGAAGTAAAAGGACAAGGATGCTAAGAAGCTAGCAGAGCCAAAGGTACAAACTATTTTCAATGAGGCTCAACAATCACTGCATTTCGTAGCCATGTATCTGACCGTCATCAAACCACAGGGAGAGATGCAACCCGATGATTACAACATGTATGCCATGGGAATCGATCTGAGCATAGCACAAATGCAAGAAAAAATTGAGCTCATAGAGGAGACATAGCGAGTGGTGACCATCGACTTCCTCAAGTCTGGTCGCCAGTTGAAAAAAAGGGAAGAAGAGCTAAAAATTGTCAAGGAGAGAGTTGAGGTCCTACCAGCGAAGGAAAAAGTGAGGGATACAAAATTTGTGCACTTGTTAGAGAAAGCACAAACAGAGCAGGCTAAGCTCCGAGAGGAGCTTGCAAAGTTCTAATCCAATGATTCCAACCTGGTCACCGAGCTACGGTAGAAAAATGAAGAATTACAGGACTAGTTGGCTGGGGTGAAGTAGGAGATGCAACAAAAAAATGAGGAGTTTGACCATCAGTGTGCTCAATTAGAGAAAAAAATGCAGCAGGGCATAGACTATGAGGACCAAAAGGCTCAGTTGGAGAATGAAGTCTTCCCTTGAAACAAAATCAACAAACAAAAATCGGGCCAAAGAAAATTGGTCTGTAGAATTGAGAACCCTATAGGGAAAACTTTTGACCACAAACAAAAGCATTGTAGAGCTAACATAGGATGTTAGTTCAAGGGATGCAGAGATCAACTATTTGAAGAGTCTTCCCCAACCCCCTGTTGCCCAGTTGGATCTCCTTCTAGTGGCTCAACAATTATACATCTCAAACTGGGAAAAGGTCAAGGCCTTCTGCTTGACTCTTTAGCTGACATTACAATTCATGGCCAAGGAAACCAATTTAGCCAGAGAAGTTCATGGAGCGATTGAGCGGTTCCCGCAATCCATTGCAAAAAAGGTTCCCGGGGCAAAAAAATTGAGCTATACATGGTGTCAGATGAGGATTTAGCAAACACAGGGATTGGGGACCAAAAATCTACTACCAAAAGAGTGAACAAGTTCATCCACTGCCATGCAACTATCCTCCATACTAGTGAGTGTGTTGCCACACTGGACCGAACCATGAATAACATGTAGGCTAGGTTCTCCCAGCTAACTCAAATGGGCTTACCCTCCCCATTTCTTCTAGATGATTCAGTGGCCACAATGGAGCAGATTGTGGTGAAGATTGAAGAGAAATAGTAGGACACATCCACTTTTCTGAGCTTCATTCAACCCCCTAGTGCAGAGGATATCGAGGGTGTCACTCATCAAATAGCGCAGATGCTCTTCCAACTCGATTCCTAGGCCGATATATGCAAGATGCTTCCATACAAAGAAGTGATCGATCTACACGAAGTGCAAGAGAATTTGTTTGCATATCGACACCATCTGAGGTCGACTAGATACATCTGTAGAATGCTCTCTCCAAGCTCTTATTGCATCTTCCAATGGATAGGGGTTTGGTTTGCAAACCAAATTTTTTTGGGTTCCTCATTCCATAGGCGAAAAGCCCTTGATATTTTCCAAAAGATGTGCATATATATTTCCTCTAGCTCCCTTCAGGTGGATTATTCTACTAAATTTGGCCCACACTACATTTATTCCTGGCCCCTTTTTAAGAACTTCATCTGTTGTCACCACGTGTCTTCCAGGCGCTCTCCGCAGGGAATCCTTCCTTCACTCTTCTAATGGCTCCCATCATGTTTCCATGTGTCAACACCGTGAGCGCTTCAAGGCTACTCCCTTCACTTTTCAATCAGACCCTGACCACATGCCACATAGTATCCATCCGTGTACACTTTTGGCGGATCCCACAGTCAGCGTCGGTAATGGAGGATACCTTCATGTGTCTTCACTGTCGAGGTTTTCATCGCAAGGAGGAGGAATCAACGAACGAGCCTCGAACTATTGCCATGTGTCTCTTTTGCAAGGACTTTATTGAAGGGAAGGAGAGAGTGGGCAACGAGCCCCACCAGATTGCCACATGTTCTAACTGCCTTCGGGGGTGAATGACACATGTTTGCACAAGGTTTTTCTAGGACCACTGCCATCATTCGTAGGGGATGCATTTGGCTTAGGGGATACCATGTTCATGGCTAGAATCTTTTCTGTTGCAATGGTTGAGGGAAATCATTGCTCTGGGCATCATTGTTCATGATGAAGGAATCTTTTCTGTTATTGGCCTGCCAGGCGGTGGGGTTTTTATCTATATATACTACTTCTTCCTTTTGAAAATGAGTTCGAAAGATACAAAAAAAATTAGGGGAAATACACCAAGATTTTTGTATTGATTTTCAATTATTGTACATAAGATTCTCAGACTGTGCCATTTTTCAGTCTTTTTTTTTCTTAAGCTATTTGATAAAACATTATAGTGTGTCATTATTGTCTTGAATTGTTTATTTGTAGAACTTCTATGATTTCAGTATAATCTTGTTGATTTAGACCATGTCTTTTGACTCTTCTTTTCATTAAATGTATATGGGAATTATTTTATGTCATTAGATAAATTATTCAAGTTTTCATCTTTGATTTCTGTTATTCTGGGACATAGCAGATTGTTGAACAGGCCCTTAAATTGCATCCAAAAGATAGATTTATCGTGCCTTACATCTAAATCTTGGCGCATCGCCTTAGTTAGATTTTTATTTTTTATATCTCCTTCCTTTTCCCATTCCAAAACCCCAAGTATAGAAGAAGCCGACTTCTTTAAAAATATAGAGGTCACTCAGTTTAGCGCAATTGGTTCCCCCATTAACTAAGTTTCCCATAAAGGTTGTTACCTTGTCAATTTTTGGCATCAACAATTTCTCCAAATTGGAATTTTGAATCTACTTTATTCATGATGTAGATGTTTAACTAGGGTTAATTAAATTTTCTATTACTCTTTGAATGGCTTAACATATATGAGATGGAATAACTCTATTCTCATGTAGGATAATTTTTTTTTAGAGAAATTGTTTCCATTCGCAACATAATAAGACATACAATAATTTAAAATTATTGCTATTTCTAACATTAACATAGGCTTACAAAAGCTACCTACTTTGTATAGTATGAAAGTTAAGAAGACTATGTATTCTCCCAACACCTTTTTCATTAATGAGTGTGTTTTAGTTATAAAGAATCAACTACATCTCATTCTTGATTTTTTCTTGCTAACATGTATAACACAAGCATAAACATTGATTAATTTTCTTCCATCTTCATTTCAACTTTTTATTTGTAAGCTCGTTGTTTAATTAAGCTTAAACTCATTTTTCACTCACTAGAGTAAGTCATGTTGACACATGTTTGTACTTTTAGATTTACTATCACATAAGTCCTCCCTTGTCTCACATTATTTTTAGATCTATAAGGTGTCCTTGCTATGTTTTTAAATTTTTAATGGACTAATGAAGCGGTGATAATGACCATGGGAGATGTGTTTTTCCCCTCTATAAAGAGAAGACACTTTAGCAATTACTTGATGCCATGCCAATTAAAGCTACAAATGAGGCGAATCTCTGACAAGGCCAATGATAAATATCATGGGTTTATTTGGCTTCTTAGAATTCTATATTAGGGAAATCATTTAGGAATGTATATTAGTAATTCTTGTACATGACATACAAATGTAGCACAAACTTTTTTTTTTAAGAGTATTACTAGTCTCTTAAGATAAGATATTATCAATTTTCAATCAAGACCTAAACTACAATACAATTGAAAATGACTCTTTTTCTCCAGTAATATGTAGTATTTGTATGCTTTTTTTTTTATTAGGAGTAAAACAGGTTATGATGGGACTTGAAACCCAATAACAAATGGTTTTGAAGGGATCCATAAACCTGGCAAAAAAAACATGTAAATAAGATAAAATACATACCAACAACAACCTAACAACAATAGCTATAAAAGAAACATGATTACATAGGTTGCATCATACAAATAAGCAAGGGCCCGAGGTCCCTTTACAACCTAGTTTGAATCGAGACCAGAAACCCTTAGATATTGAAAGAAACCACTTGCATCTTCCAAGCTTCAACAAACCAGTCGCTCATGGATGACACCACTGAGCCAAGGGAGATAACCAACTTAATGGTGTAGAACACCATCAAACCCCTAATTGAAAATTCCATCAAATCCAACAAACCCACCTCAATAGGAAGTTAGAGAGCACAACAGACCAATGGAGCACATCAACCACCTTGCAACAACACCCCACCAAAATCACCAACCCCAACTCCACCTCAATAGGAGGGAGCTCCCCTCTATAGGAGAGGAAGAATTGGGAGCCCAACCCTCCAAATCCATCACTTTTCTACCCACACATGCTCCACCTCAATAGGAACTAGTAGAAGAGAGAACACCCCACCAAACCTACAACACCCACCTCCACCTCAATAGAAGAGGGCTTTGCCTCAATAGGAGTAGTATCCACCTCCATAGAAGACACCAACTATAGATTCAGAGGGAAAACTTAAGAAGGAAGGGAAGTCACAACCCCCATTGGTAAAGCAAGGTACTGAACCAAGAAAGAGGGAGAGTGCACTTCAACCACTAGAGAAAAATACCAAAGCATCTAGCTTAAAAGGGACAAAACCCTCTAATCTGCAGAGGACCCAACAACACAGACCTTCCAAGAGAATAAGCCCAATATCCCTAGAAAACCAGAGAAAACTCTGCATCTCCACATGGGAACCCACACAAAACACCAATAGAGCATTGATTGCCATAAACAAAAGGCCACTCCCAACAAAAGAGAAAACATCATAGACTAATGAGGAAGTAGAATAGCTCTCACAAAGAGAAAAAGAAACAAAACCAGGGTAGCAAAGACTCCCCCAACCACGAAAGAAGCTCTAAGCTCCAACTTACCAAACCACTCAAACACAACAGCAAAAAGAAAATATAAAAAGCTATGAGTATCTCCATTTGTGATTGCAACATCACCATTAACCATTACAAAGGGATGGAAACAAAAATCACCAGCCAAAGAGTGCAGAACACAGGCCCCCATGATGTCATGAAAAAGAAAGGCTACCTCCAAAACAAAGACAAACCCACACAACAAAGCCCAATAGAAATTTAATTCCTTCAAAGAGATAGCCTTCATCGACCAAAAGGAGTCCAAAACAACTTCTAAAACAAACCATAGACCTTGAATCCACACAGGGGCTACATAAGCTACATGAATGACAAGGGAAGAAATGACCTCCTAAGAGTAGTAGCACACTTGAAAAGCAAGAGAAGAGATCCCCACAAATAGAAAGAAGCAAAAATAAGAACTGGGGCTAAGCGCTAAGCTTAGAAAGAGAAAAAAAAAGCTCCAAAGTAGGAGCCAGTCCCGAGTAGAGGGGAAGCCACAAGCCAAGGGAGACAAAAGGTTCCATCCATAGCAACCCTGATGAAACAACCTCCCAAAGAGAAAGTGTCAAAAGGAGAATAATGTAGGAAAACACAACACCAACCCTCCTCTGTCGCCATAGCCACATCTTCAAAAAAAAAGGGGGAAACAAACCCCATGACCTTAGGTAGAAAGGAGAACTTGAAAACTAGCGTGAACATAGGGACTCGACAAGCCTCTATCATACACAAATATGATCCAAATCTTCATCTGTATCCTCACCATCCTTAGAGGATTTCAAATATCCGCTCCCTATCTTAATCCTACCTACTCTTGCTCATTTCTCCATCACTTCCCTCAAATCTTTGTATGCTTTGTTGGTGAATAATGAAAAATATAATAAATGAACTTGTAAAACACTATAACAATATGTGTGGCTATTGACATTCTTCTTGGTTTCCATGCAATTTTTTTGAATTAACATTATCTTTCATGGCACCCCGACTATATGATAAAACTATTTTGCCTTATCCTCTCAAGTGCATCCTTTCTTGCATTATGGTTGTAAGACATGGTTTAGGATGAAGAAAATTTGGAAAATTATTACAGAAGATCATTTAGAGTTGGTTGATGATAAAAATGTCAATAGGTGTATATCAATACATTGTGCTATTAACCCACACAAATTTCTTTCCCATTTTAGAAAATAGGAAAATTTCAAGCCAACAAGTTGAAAACAAGTATTCTAGTTGGAAATGCAATTTCTTATAATTTGAATTGTCATAGGAACATCCATAGTTCTCATCTATCTCTATTGCTACACATTAGCTAACTTTTTTTGGCGTAATGTCACTTGGAAAATAAGAGAATAATTCCATAGTAGAGAATATCTACAAGCTACTACTTTGTCAAGATTGGAGAATGCAAGTGACTCATAAAAATGCAAATATGCACATTTAAGATCATAATAAAGTAAAATTAGAGAATTTGATTCCTAAAATACTCTATACCCACTAGATTTGTGCTCTCTAAATAATGTTACTAATCACTATGATAATTGCATGCACATTTCTTTACATGATTTGTAACCAATGTAGGATGTATGTAATATAAAACAAAAGTGCAACACAATACTCTTGCAACAAAGTTTTTAATAATTTAAAAAATTGTTAGGATGACCCCACTCACCATTGGCTAGACCATTTCCATCATCAATAAGATCCCACTCAATAAAATAAATATCTTCATTAGATCCTATGACTAATTATCAAGAACCAAGATAACTAGATATTTAGTTTGAACATGATGAGGCAAACTAGTTAGATTCAACTAAGGAAGTTTTATTGTCTTTAGTCATGTTAGTGAGAAGACACCAAGCGATTACTAATGTGGGGCAAAGACTAACCAACCTAACCTACATAGGGAAGAGACCTACTTGTGCATTGGCTTGCAAAGGGAGTGAACAACCAACCTTTGTGGCTTTGAGAATAATACTTGGATGAAGTAAAGAAACCACACCTTAAGTCTCATCCAATTGACCAATTGTGAGGTAGTGATATTAGGGGCCCACATACTACTATATTTGAGAAATTATTCACAATCCAACAAAAAATGTAAATGTGCCACCATTAGGTCATTTTATTGGTTTATATTTGACTTTGCATTAACAATTTTTTAGTTAAGTGTTCTTAAAAAAATTATATTAAAATTACATAAAATGACCAAAATTGCTAAAATACATTATATTAGTAGTAATAATTTTTTATTTAATTTTATTCTTGAAAAGGAAAATAAATTTCCTTATGTTTAGTTTGGTTCAATCTAATAAAATGTGTACACATAAGCACAACTAACCTAGACTAACTAATTATGGAATTGGGTTGACTTCAAGAATCTTTACAACTGAAATGTGAAAAAAAGCAAATAAAAAAATTATACTTAACTCAATACCCAAAGGATGGAATAAGTCTAATATGGATTTGAATTTGATGCCTTAGGATCAAGAACAATGTATAATAGTTCATTAATCACCTTAGAATTAGAATATTCTATTGGGACTTTGTAGGGATAAATCTAGGGATTAAGTATGAATTTGCAACCATGAACTAATCTTGTACTTGCAAACTTTCCTTAAGTGTTTTGTAGACTACTTGTGTTCACTTCACCCTATGTACCTTTATTTCCTTTTTTCTTCCTAATATCTATGGATTGACAATATTTATAAATACCTTTGTGGGGTTGTTGGTATGCTACAAGGAGACATGTTCTTTCATATCAACCCTCATGAATCTAAATGAACAACTAAAAAAAATCTTCAATCATGCAAATGCTCCAAAAATTTTTATACAAAATTAGATTCCTATCAAAGCACCAATTGAAGATAGTGATAACTTGAAAAAATATCACCTAAAAATTATATAAAATCCTAGCAAACTTGACTAAGTGCATTAAATTTTCTAGCAAATTGATACCCATTTTGCAAAAAAAAAATCTCAATGGTTAATTTGTGTACATTTTCCAATAATGTTGATTTTTTTAGTGAATTGTGGATGGATTCATAAAAATAAAATAATTTATTTGGTGAATTATTGATTGATTTGAAGAAATACAAAATTATTGAGCAATTATAGATCAGTTTACAAATATCACATAATGTGTATTGAAAAAATATTATGATGCAAAAGGATAAAGATTAATGTGTTTGGTAATTTTGCATCGTCTAATGAACAATGATAAAAAAAATAAAGTTTTATTCTATGAGGAAATTTTGACATACCCACATTTGGGATAAAAGTTTCAAAATAGGGCTAGTGAAGAGAAGTGTCAATCACCAAAAGCATTTGTTGTAGGGTCAATGGAGTATTAATACATTATTATTTTATTCCACTAAGGACAACCTAACATATCATGCATAAGAAAAATACTAAAATGATATGAAATGAGATTTTAACCATGCCATGTAGCAACTATTCCTTACCATTGCAATGTAGTTGATAATCGCTAGTTTAAGGAATCACAAATATTGATTGGGTGAGTAACCCATTTAAAAAAAATACAATATGAACTAAAAAAACCTTTAGTAATTGAATTGATTAAAAATTTAGATTTTTAAGATTCCTTCTTTTATGGCTGAAAGAATAGAGTAGATACAAAAGAAATTCCTTTGAATAGGAATAAAAGAAAAAACTAAAATTGCTTTGGTCAATTGGGACATTGTTTGTAAACCTATAAGGAAGAGAGGCCTTGGTATAAGAAGATTACAATTATTTAATAAGGCTTTGATGCCTAAAATTGGATGGAATCTCCTTGAGAGAAATGAGGTTTGGACTCACATTTTGAAAGCTAAGTACTTGGATAATAGGGATTAGTGTTATGTTTTATCCTCCTCCACTCTTCCTTGGGGCTCTATCATCTGGAATAATATGTTGAAAATAAGAAATATGATAAAAAAAGGTATTTTTTGGAGGGTGGGGAATGACAAGAAAGTGAATTTCTAGAATGATAAGTGGAATGAGAGTCCTTTGTTGTCCTTGGTCAATTCTTTTTGTCAAATTAGGGATCTTTATAAACTTACATGTGTATATTCAATGGAATGGAGTTGAGCCTAATTGGAAAGAGTTTGGCAGACAATTGATGAGTGGAAGACAAGATGGTTTGGAAGAGGTGATTAAATAGTTAATGCAAAGTATACGAGGTTGTCATTTTTGTTGTCTTGAAAGAAACGATGAATCTATTTGGATTCCAAATCCCTCAGGAGATTTTTTTGTTAGTTCAACTTATAGATTAATTGTTGATGTCAATGTTACTTCTTCTTTTGATTGGGGTCAAATATGGAATAACGAGATGACTCCAAAAATAAATTGTTTCTAATGGGTTTCCCTTCATAATAAGATTCTTACAATTGAAATTTTGAATAAGAGGGGTTTTTAGTTGGTGATTAGGCACAGTTTGTGTTATGCTAATGAAGAAACTATGGATAATTTTTTCTTTCATTATGACTTTCCTAGAGGATTTTGGGAGGAGGTCTTGATTAATTTTAAGGTTAACTAGATTTTTCCTTTGAATCTTACAATTTTTTCTACCAGTTGGAACCAAAGCTCTCCTTTTCTCACCTTGTCATCAAGGAAATTTGGAAATAAACCTCTCTCTTTGTGGCTTGGAGTCTCTAGAAAGAGATAAATAATAGGATCTTTTGAGATGGAAAAGAAATAGTGGAGAGGTGTTTACAAGCATGAGAAATAGTCTTCAAAAGAATATAAATGTTTTAAAGTTTGGAAATGCAAAAAGAATGCCTTCATATATGTGGAACTAAAAGTTAAGCAAAATTGGGGGGTTAATTAGGACATCATTAAGGTCGATTGGGCTAAGGTAATTATGGGAAACAATGTGAAATGGAAGTTCTATATGAAAGGATGGGTTAATCAAGACCTCACTAAGGTCAATAGTGCTAGTTGATTATCTTTCTACAAATCTACAATAATTTTTTCACATATATTCAACTTGATCAAGCATCATAATCGTGGATAACTAGACACATTTTATTAATTAATAAGCAATTTAATTTCATCTCTCCTATAAAATAATATTTTCATTAATAATTGTGTTTCTTGTGCTTTTTTCAGATATGGGGAACTTGAATAAGATTCCCATCTTTTCTCATATTCAAGGTTTAGCACACAAAATAAGGTTTATGTGGAATCATGGAAAATATACTTTTTTGATTAGTTTTGAATTTTTAGAGAACTCCATTTATGTAATTTCATCTTATAATTATCAATGGTTCATAATGCTTCAATATTTTTGTTGATCTTGTTAGGCCCAAGTAGAGTAGAATAGAAATAGATTATTATTATTATAATTCATTGTGTTACATAAGAATTTTTAAATTCTTATTTACAGGTAGAAGAACAATTGAACTACCAAATAACTATCTAAAGTGAAAAATATTTTATAAAACTTACAAATGTGTTAATCTTGATGATTAACACATTAATATCCCCATGATATGAAGGGGTTATCATGAAACCAAGTAGTATTTTGAACTACTCAAACTTATCTTGGCCAAGCACTTTGGTGAGAATATTTTTTGGTTGACTTGAAGCTTCTTTAAAAATCTTGTTACTATGATAGGTCTTAAATTTTGTTTGAACTAGAAGCTTTTTACCTTGATAGGGTTCAAAATTTGATATCATCAAGTATCGAATTTGATAATGAACATGTTTCTATGATAGATCTCAAATTTGGTAATCAGTCTATTGCTTTGACAAGTCTCAAATTTGATTTAATGAGCCTATTGCTTTAACAAGTCTCAAATTTGATAATAATCCTATTGCTTTGATGAGTCTCAAATTTTGGTAATGAGCTTGTTGTTTTGATAGGTCTCAAATTTTGATAATGAACCTTTTACTTTGATAGGTCTCAACTTTTGATTATGAGCATGTTGCTTTGAAAAGTCTCAAATTTTGATAATGAGCATTTTACTTTGACATGTCTTGAATCTGGATAATGAGCTTATTACTTTGACAAGTCTCAACTTTTGATAATGAGAATGTTGTTTTGATAGGTCTCAGATTTTGAGAATGATCCTATTGCTTTGATACATGTCTCAATTTTTGATAATTATCTTGTTTCTTTGATAGGTCTCAACTTTTGATAAGCTTGCCACTTTCATAGGTCTCCAATTTGGAATTCTTTTTTCCATGTTATAATTTAAAAAAAATGACCAAACCTTAGTGGCCAATATGAGTAGTTGCTAACAATCAATCTAGGACAACTTTGCATTGTCACTTAAAATAATATCTAAAATAGCACAATTGGGTGCAATCAATATATTGTGGAGAAACATATACGCATCAATTGTCCACCTCGAATATCCACAATCAACATGTTACCAAACATCATCAAATGCACCACAATATCAAGTGTAGTTATCACACCAATCACAAGGTGTCAACAATCTCTAAAGTTTCAACTCAAATCTAACACACACAAGATTCCCCCTTGAAAATGACAACAATATGGTCTTCATGAGAATAAATAGTACAAAGCATATACCATACTAAACAAGATACATCTTAATCTCTATAAGGTCAAATTATTGGAATACATTAGTAAGGACCAACATCATCATAATCATCATAAATTGCATATCCAATATGCTCAATACAATCACACTTCTTAGCAAAATCATTTTGACATGTCTTGAATATGGATAATGAGCTTATTACTTTGACAAGTCTCAACTTTTGATAATGAGAATGTTGTTTTGATAGGTTTCAGATTTTGAGAATGATCCTATTGCTTTGATACCTATCTCAATTTTTGATAATTATATTGTTTCTTTGATAGGTCTCAACTTTTGATAAGCTTGCCACTTTCACAGGTCTCCAATTTGGAATTCTTTTTTCCATGCTATAAATTTAAAAAATTGACCAAACCTAAGTGGCCAATATGAGTAGTTGCTAACAATCAATCTAGGACAACTTTGCATTGTCACTTAAAATAATATCTAAAATAGCACAATTGGGTGCAATCAATATATTGTGGAGAAACATATATGCATCAATTGTCCACCTCTAATATCCACAATCAACATGTTACCAAACATCATCAAATGCACCACAATATCAAGTGTAGTTATCACACCAATCACAAGGTGTCAACAATCTCTAAAGTTTCAACTCAAATCTAACACACACAAGATTCCCCCTTGAAAATGACAACAATGTGGTCTCCATGAGAATAAATAGTACAAAGTATATACCATACTAAACAAGATACATCTCAATCTCTATAAGCTCAAATTATTGGAATACATTAGTAAGGACCAACATCATCATAATCATCATAAACTACATATCCAATATGCTCAATACAATCACACTTCTTAGCAAAATCATTTTGTATGAGAAGAAGATTCAATTAGATTCAATATTCTTAACAATTGGTGGCTTATCAAAATATATCAAGTGGCATCTTAAAAATATCAACATTAACTACATAGCTAATGTAGACTTAATGAGATCTAGATCATGATTAGAAGAATTATGAGGAATAACAATACCATTATAAGTAGCCACATTTTCACCATCAATAATAGATTGAACTCTCTTATAAGATTTTGTTAGCAAATCAACCTTGGATCTCCACCTAGAAATATCTATCCAACCAAAGCTCATGTCTCATACACTTTGAAGGTGGATCTTGTAGAAAACAATGTTTGACAGAATGAGTATATACACCATATGATATACAAGGGTGTAGATCAAAGCAATTACTAGAAAGATGACCTTGATTCACAACGGAAATAAATTTGGGCATTATTGGATTTAGTAGATATTACTTTTGGTTGCTTAGGTTTCAAACTCCACAAAAATCATCAACACATTTAGAGTCAATATGACATTTATTTATATGCCCCCTTAATACAAATTTTATGGGTTTAGAATATTTTGGGACGTAAGAGCTAATAAAACCTTAATAACCAAGACCATATTTTCTCCTATTTGTTTTCTAAGATTCACAAACTCTCACAATGGGTTTGGATGAAGTAACAAATTTTGACTCAATGGGTTTATCCTTTTGAGACTTTGATTGGTGACATTTTTTGGTCATAGGTTTAAACACAACATTTTGCCTATGTGACACAATACCTTTCTTTAAAGACATTTTGGTCTTACATATTTGCTTTGTTGAAATGTTAGAAGAATGTGCATTTTGTTTAACATCTTTTTGTTGTGTGCTTCCTAATTGATCTTGTAATCTACTAAGTTTTTTTCTCAATAATATGTATTGTATATAAAATTGCATGAACAAATATTTATAGTCTCCACCATTCAAATATTGATCCTACCTCATTTATTGTACTGATAAAATTTGTAAAGACAATTTACCATCAGTGTATAAAGTGGACATGATTGTAAATAGAAAATAAAATAATTTGATAAACTCCTTATAACATCAATTACACCCTTATTACTCCATAATTTACTAACTAAAATGTTAAAAACAAAATTCTTTATATACAAAGTTTGCAAATAACTGACACCTATTGCAGTCTATTATGCAGTAGACCAAACATCCATTTTCTTTCTGTGAGTTACGGTGAAGTCAAATTCTTTGGTCTAAGTACAGTCAACATCATTTAGATGTCCCAAACAATCCCCACACAGGCTTCTGTATTCAAACTTGCATCAGCAATAGACATGGTCTGCAGTTATACAAAAGACATTTTGAATGCCCGATGACACACAAAATATTCTACAAAAAGAAACAATATTTCCAATCAAATGGTAGTTGGCGCTTTAAAGCAATTTGCCTCTCTTTTCTTCACAGAATGTGGTAGGCTGCTATAAAAGAAGATCTTACCCTTGCATTTTATATTTGACTTCGGTGATCAACTAACTTAAACCTTAACTATTTCAATTATTTGTGGAAATTGGTTTAATCTTTTTTGGTTACCTTGATGCTGCATCAGTGTGAATTTCTATGCTTCTGGTTTTGGCTTCATAAAATACAACTACTCTTCTAGTTCCTATAATCAGAATTTGAAATAGAAGGAAAATAATTCTTGATATTCTAAATTATATTGACTTCATGTTCCAAAGAAACAGATTGGCACAACGCACATATATAATACAATATTTTCAGATGTACATCTTACTAGGGTTTATAAGGTCATCATAGACTTACACAGGGCAAGGTTCTTGATGATCAGGCGATCTCTTCATCTTTGCTCTCTACTTTCTTGTAAATAAAGCAACTGGAAAAAGAAAGATAGAGGCATAGAAATAGTGCACTCAATGCAGCCAAAAGCCAGTAGTAGTAGTCCAAATGTGCTTTGTTTAGGTTGTCCGCAAACCAGTTCTCTTTGTTGCCTGTGCCACTCACTTTCTCAATAAGAGAAATAAGAATACTGCTAAAAAAACTGCCAACTCCAAATACACTCAAATAAAGAGCAATTCCCAAGCTTCTCATTGTGTCAGGCATCTGATCATAAAAGTACTCTTGCAAGCCTATCATAGCAAACGTTTCAGATATGCCAAACAGAATATATTGTGGAAGCATCCAAAAAATGCTCAAGGGAATTGTTGCATGGGGCATGTCTACCAATCTATATTCCTTTACCGCTTGGAGCCTTTTCATTTCTACCAATGCTGCAACGACCATGGCAATAACAGAAAATAATATACCGACACCTATTCTCTGAAGCAATGTTATACCACGCTCGTTTCCAGTTATGCTTCTGGCAAGTGGAACAAAGATTCGATCATACATGGGCACCAGCACAAGAATAGTCAGGCTAATAAAGATTTGCAAGGTTGCTGCAGGAATTTCAAAGTTTCCACTGATCTTCCTATTCATTGTAGCACCCTGTTTTGTGAAAAATGTTGAAGGTTGGTGAAAAACTATCCCATACATCAAACAAGCCACCCAAATGGGTAGTAACCTTAAAACAAGTTTCACCTCTTCAACCTGTGTGACAGTGCATAGCCTCCAATCAATATTTGTTTTATGTTCATAGTCTAAACCAGTTGCGACTGTTGCTTTGTCAAGAAGCCTACAAAACAGCAGATAATTATTTACAGAGTTTGTCAATTCCATTTTAAAAAGTATAAATTTTGATTATAAAACTAAACAAAACCAGGGCTATTTGTCATTCTTTCAGGACACAAAGCAGTATTGATGAGATGGCTGATTCAACTGTGCATGTTTTTCTCATTCGATCAGTATAATTACATGCATACATACATATAGAAGGGGGATTACCTGAATTGATTTGTGGGCATAAGCTTTCTTGTTTCACCCTTGCAAAATTCTTCAGTAACATACAACTTTTGTTCTCCATGAGAAGGAATACTCATAGAAACATTCCACTTACGAATTGCTGCAACAAAAACTTGAGCAATTTGAGTTACCGGACTGGCAGAAGGCATTTTATGCCGGTACATTCTTGTCCCACACAAGAAAACAGAGAATGCTATTCCCATGGCTATAGTTGGAATGCCAAAACCCAAACCCCATCCAACATTTTCTTGAATGTACACAAGCACAGAAACAGCTGAAATTGAGCCAGTACATATACCGAAATACCACCAATTGAAGAATGAACTCTTATATTTCCTCTCTGTTGGGTTTCCCTCATCAAATTGATCTGCACCAAATGCTTGTAAACAAGGTCTGTGACCTCCTTCACCCAAAGCAACCATGTATAGGGAAGCAAACAAAAACCTCACCTGAAACGCTGAAGGTTTGGAGCAAAAAAATGATGTTTCGTTGCATGAGGATGGGCTAAGGAACGTCAAAGAAGCTGAAAGAGTTAAACAGGATAACCCCTGCAGCCAGAGAACATCTCACTAATTAGTTTTAGTCATTTTCTCGAAAGCCCAACTATTTGTAAATCGAACAGAAAACCAAGCCAAATTTCTATTCTTCTTAATTGTGCATGAGTTTATAACTAAAAGCCCAAACTTGGATTTTCAGCAAGGCACATGCTTTCCTGGTAACTTAAGACACCAAACTGAAAGATACTCGCTTTCCTGGTATTTCTGAATTCCTAACTAAAAGTCCTAAACGAGATATTCAGCAAGGTAACTTCTTCTTGTGAACAAATGGACTTAGCCAAAAGCAGGGGAAGTTTTAAGCAACTGGAAATATCTTTAGGAGTTTGAAACGGTAAGCAAATCTTTTCAAATTTTATAGAAAAGAAGTACATGATTATAGGCTAACATTGGAGAAAGGTACTCAAATATCAACTTCACTTTTTTCCTTTTACACTATCATTGAGAAAAATATTGTTTGCTATCTTGAAGATGCTAAATCCAATATTTCTCCAAGTGATTGAAGCTCTGATGGACTTCCTGAAAACATAATATGGTTGCTGTACACAGCTGAATTGGTTTGTCATTTAGTTCAATAAAATGCACTCTGTGAATGTTAAAAATGCAGAATTCGCTAATAATGAAACAGAATGCAATAAAAATAGGATTTGGGTTCCAACCAAACTGACCAGCACATAAAGAAGAGACGACAGAAGAATAGTCCAATATCGACCCAAAAAGGAATCTGCAACAAATGCTCCAATTACAGGAAATATGGATGCAGCAGCCCCCCAGAGATTAACATTTTTTGCAGCAGTAGCAGTGCTCTGTTGCATTACAGTTGTGAGATACGTGATCAAGTTGGAAGAAATACCAGTGTAGGCCAATCTCTCTGTAATTTCAACAGTAATGATGAAAAGAGAAGATGTCCATCCTCCTGTGCGAAATCTGGTGACAGGCCTTCCATGGAGGTCTGTAGATCCTTCCTCAGCTATGTTGGTAATACCATTGAGGAGTGGGAATTCACAAGGAGAGGAGGAAACTTGCTCCATCGCTTGCCTCTTCCTGCATGTGCATTTGCAAGTTGAAGTAGAAAACATAGGTGGGTATTGTCTTCTTATAAAATCCCATGCAAAATGAATATTTCACTCCTCGAAATAAGAAAATTGCTAGCAGTTGAAAGGACTGTTGGTTTGTTGTCCAAACAGGCTTTGAAACACGTAATAAATGAACAATACTTATGTTGCTATTGGTGGCAGTAAGACGTGCTCGTGTCAAATTGTTTTAAAATAAAATAAAATAAATAAAACTAGGTACTTATGATATATTAAAAACATCTACCCAAACTCAAAGACTTATTCTATTCTATTTTAGAATTATTTAAAATCATTTTATTTTATTTACATTATTGTGTATTTAACAAGTTATTTTATTTTATTCTAAATCTGTTTTATGTCATTGTAAAATGTCTCTAGATGCAAATAAAATAAACAATGTATATGAAATAAATAAATAGTTCTAAAGCAAAATAAAATAAATCTTAAATAATATATTAATTGATAAAGAATGAAGCATTTTAAGTGGTATTGTTTTCTAATTTTTATTTACATGCTTTATTTAATGTCAAAGTTACAATTGATAAAAGCAAAATAATAATGATATTAATCATCTCCTTTGACACTAATGAACATTTAAAATAAAAGTACATCTATATTAAACAAGTGTCGTATAGTTACAATTACCTCGTTTTGAAGTGTTCTAATAATAGTATTTATTTTGTAATTGATAGATAGGTTACGATAGTGGTTTTGAAATTGGTATGATAACACCTTGAAATCAAACACATAATGTGGCTTTGAGCTATATTTTTGCATAGATTTTACTAGGCCAATGATGATTTTAATTGTTAGTACCAAGCTCGACTCCAAATTTAATTCCTAGTAGGAACAGTTGTGACTAGCATAGTTGAAGTTAAGTTAGCTCCTTAGAATAAATATTTGTCAAATATTGATGAATAAGTGATGAGAAATGAAATTCAATACTACATCTTATAAAAGAAAATAAGTTGTCCTTCCGAGTGTTAAAGAGAATCTCCACCCTTAAAGCATGTCAAATTTGGGTAAATTTGAAAGGGGGTTAAGGCCAATCTAATAGCAAAACCATGTTCCATGAAAGAGGTCATGCCTAAAAGGCTTGAAAAAATCATGGATTTGAGTCCAAGACTACTAGGCTCTAGTGTAGAACTAAAAAATTTGCTTAAGAGTTTTACAATTCCTATAAAATGAAGAATGGGGATCAAGAAACACCCAATGAGATAGATGAGAATCAACCAAAAAACATTGATAACAAATACACTAGTCGAAATGGGCCAACTTGGGCTCAAGAATAGTTGACAAAATAATCTTAAATTTGTGGTGTTAAGTTCCCATAGAGGATTAAAGATGCCATTGAAAAATTAATAGAGCCACTATAGGGAGATGAGGTGTAAGCCACAAATATCTCTTGTAGAGCCAATAATTGTGAAATGGTCTATTAGGATACCATTTTTAATCTTTCCACTGGGGCTTAAATTTCATAACATCACTTTTTTGAACTATGTTAGGGAGGAATTGCATTGAAATCAAAATCTAATAGGTCTCACAATCATGGTTGGAAAGCTAGAATTTTAACTTAGCCTCAAGCTACGATAATAAATCCTTGGTAGTGTTGATGGTCAAAACAACACAACAACATTAAACAAAATATCTCTATTCTATTTATCTTGAAAAAGAAAGATAACATAAAGTAATCTCTCAAGGTCCTGGTAGTTGGTTCTCAACTGTGCTAATGTTACTCAATGGCCAATGTAACTGAAATATTCAAGGGGCCTTTGTTGGTAATAAGGAACACAAACAACACCAGATCAATTATCCTACGTTGGGGGGGTATAAATAAATAGAAAAAGATGGATCAGGACTTCAAAACAGTAAAATATGAACAAAACTTCTTTAATATCTAGACATGCACCTTAACAATGAGTGTTTCTTTATCCAACCAAAACCATAACATGATGCAATTCATAGAATAATCTACACCACTGCATACATTCATAGTGCTAATTCAACAATCACAACCATTCACTAAAACATTACTTCAAGATTTGAAACAGATCACTCACTCACTGCTAAAACTTAGATCAAATAGACATAACAATAATTTCATTCACAGATAATTCAATGAGATAATCTTGAATCCGGTTTCCCCTATTGATTCTCATCAAATAGAAAACATTTAGGCACAACAACTCACTGGCATATGGATTGATTATGATTCATTAATCTTATCACAAAGGTCCAAACTTAACAATGACATGTAAATTGTATAAAGCTGTAAAAAGTATCCAAGTTCAACAGAACTTTCAAAGTATCTTGCTAAAAATTATGAAATCCTAAGACTATAATTCCTATTTGCTATCATATCGGGTGGCTAAATCTTTCTTCAATCAGCTGACCTTTACAAAATGGAGCCTAAAAGTACAGATAGGTGAGCCATGCATAAGTTTCTCTCAATCAAAAACTTAGATCCACAAATTAAGGAACCAAAACTGCATGAGGAAAGTAGACTGGTTGATCTTCAGTTCAAGGTTGATTGCTCTGTTGTGCAAAATCTGACACCCAAGGAAGAAGGTAAAACTGGCAGATGAAAGCTTCAGTTCAACTTATGTTAAAACCCTGCAAAATAGGAGAGGAGAGGAAGTTGTGTCATGAAGAGATTGTTTTGCTACCAGCTCACTCCTGCATTGCTTGATCAAGGAAATACTCATCATAACTAGAAAATACTTGCTGAAGGATGTCTAGATCAAGCCCATCTAACCAATTTTCTTCAAACTTGATTCTCTTCAACTCTGCTGAGGTGAATTGTTGCATATCTTTCAATTTGATTAATTCCCTCCTAGCAGCTTTTACCTCATCCTTGATGTCCATGAATCTATCCAATAACAAATCTTCTCCATCATCTCCTTTTTGCATTACTTCTTCAAATATGAAACTCCACTTCTCCCTCAACTTATCCAAAGGAAGACCTTCTTTGAATGAGATGTCCACATTGACCAAAATAGCAACCACTGCCTCCAATTCATCAATTCGTTCATTCAAGTCTTTGCTAGCATCTTGAACTTCATTCTTATGCTCAAAGATGAACTTAGATTTGAACCGGATTATATTTAAAGTCTTCTCAATGAAATCTGTGTTTTCCTCTTCAAGAATTGATTGCTCTAGGAGAGTGGACTTACGCACCTTGCTGATGTCTTTCAGTTTCTTGACATGTTCTTTATATTATTAATCTTGTTTTTCCAAAACCTCAGCATGTTGATTCATACTCTCTACCAGCTCAAGTGCTCCTTCATGAACCTTAAAGCTATCAGCCAACACTTCACCAACTTCTTGATTGAGTCTATCAATCCACCTGTCAAGCATCCCCACCTTACTCCTCATCTGTACTAAGTCATCAGCTTCTTTCTTTGTCAGTAAGACTGGGGATTCCGGAGCAACAACTTGTTGAGAAACTAGAGTGGATACATCTTTCAGGAATTTGTGTAACTGATCCAAATGAGCTTTAAGTTCATCCTTTTTTTTCTTATCTTTGATCATTTTCAATTTGGTGGAGGAAGCTACAATATCAATGAGATTCATCTTTTCGTTCCTTGTAGGTCTCCCCAAATTGATAGTGCCCAATTGGTAATCAATTATTTGCATGTCTTCTCTGTCCTTATCCACCACTGGAATTGCACATTTAGCAACAATTTCTCCTGCATCCGTGAGCTTGGTGGAATGAAGAACTCTGGCCTTCTTCTTAGGTATTTCCTTTTCTATCTCCTTCATCATCTCATCCCAATTGAGAGGCTGAGGTTGAACTATCTGTTCTCTCAATATCAAGCTTTAACCATGTGGGAGTAGCAGGAGTAGTGACCACTTGTGTTGAAGAAGAAGCAACAGTGGTAGAAGAGAAAGGATGCAATATAGTGTTCCTAGGTTGAGAATCAACCTCTTGCACATTATGTTGTTCTCTTTGTGCCTCTTCTTGTGCCAGTCTCTCAGCTTCCTCTTTATCTTTTTGCTCCTACAACCTTTTATCTTCCATCTCCTTTTTCAGACGTTCTTCTTCTAATTTCTTCTCCTCATACATTTGGTCTCTCTATTTTCCAAGCTCCTTGACTAAGTTCCATGCCTCTTTAGAATTTTGTTCATGCAGAGCAAGTTCTTTAGCCTCCTTTTCTCTCTCTAGGCGTTCTTTCTCTTCTTTCTTTCTATGGGCTTCCTCAACAACTTTGAATTTAGCCTAAAGGGCTTCTCTTTCTCTCGTATGTCTAGCCTTTTCCTCCTCAAGATCATGAATCTTCTGCAACATTGCCAATTTGTCTCTTTCTTCTTTAGTCTTGAGCTCTTTCTCTCTTTGTTGTTGTTGGTTAGCCAATTCACCAGCCTTGGCTTGAGCCTCCAATTCATGTTGTTTTATAAATGTATCGGCTTTTTCTCTAGCATCAATCTCCTTTTGTTTAGTTAGTGCCTCAGCTTGTGCCTTGGCATCTGCTTCTCTTTTTGCATCTTCAAATAGCTTCCATTGATCTTCTTCTGTCAAAATGTGTTTTGTCCCTACAGCCTCAATTTCATTGATAGATGCAACCACATGGGTCCCCCTATCAGATGGGTTGGCATCAGAATCTGTATCAATGTCATGAATCTCAATCTTAGACTCCTTCTCTTTCAAGGATTCAACTTCTTTTTGGAGGGTTCCCATAGGCATTTCTCCACTTGGTTGCTATGTGATAAGAGGCTGAATTGATGCTTCTTCTGCAACATATGTTGAGGCACCAGGTTTTGTTATGGTCTCTTCTCCATGTGCTTCAGGAAGATCCTGAATAGGGATTTCAATCTCCTCTCCAACATTGGGAGGGAAAAACTCTAAGGGCTCCTTAGGAGCCATTCTTCTTTTTGTTCTCTTATAGCCTTGAGTAGTTCCTACAACCTTTCTCTTCTTGGAGGTCTAAGCCTCTAGCTCCTTAATTCTCACAACAACCCATTGGATGTTGCTATCCAATACCGGCCTTGCAATCTACTTAATATCAATGGACTCTTCTAAATTCTAATCCACTAGATCGAGGTCCTTGGTGCCTACATTTTCAACATCATATTGGGGATCCAAAGTTACCCCATCATTTGACAATGTCTCAGGGATGTCCTTCTTTATCTCATACTCAACTATAAGTGGGATAGGAAATCTTCCATAGTTTCTTCTCCTCAAATCATAATCACCTTGCAAGTCCATCCAAAAATCCTCTAGTAGATTAAAGTGTTTATCAAAGACAGTGGGAAGCAAGGCCTGCATCTTGTGTTTGGGATCAAAATGCTTCCTGGATGTGTACAAAACTAACTTCAAGTGAATTAATTCATCGCAAATTACCTTAGCTGCCACATTGTGAGCACAGCTATATTCACCCACTTCATGGTGAATTTATGGTAGCCAGTTTTATGGTTTTTGGCAAATTTGAGATTGTCTACTATACTTTGATAGATAAACTCCATCAAGACAATCCTATTGCTGCAACACCTAGGGAGTAGATGAGGGTGGCCATCAATACCAGCCAGCTTGAAATAAGTAAATCTGGGGTATTGTATATACCAATGTCCCCACTTTGCAATAAAGGCCATAGCATCCCTGCTCAATCTGTAGCCTGCATCTCATGTGAGCCGATTAATGATAACATATAGAAATGCATCATTAACCCTTCTATAGTGTGACTCTGAAGTCTATAAGGTGAGTTGATCATAATGGTCCCACACCCTTTTCTTTCCTTGAGCTTCTCCCAATATTCCCATTGCATTCAATCCAGGAAAGATTCCCCTTTTGGCTGATACATAGATCACATAAGAGGTCATGAAGAAACTCTTGGTTTCTCTCACTCTAAGCATCTGGTTGTGAATGCATTTTGATACAATCATAGGCTAGTCAAACTACTGCCTGCCATCTAGGATGGTTTGAATAAAAGGAAACATCCATTCCTTGAACTAGGAAGCATCTCTTTTCCCAAAAACCCTGGAGAGCATCATTATTATATCAACAATCTCTTTGTAGAAATATGTCCTTTTAGGCTGATCAAGAAGCTTAGCCAAGGACTTCTTTTCAACCCTCATCAAGTGCTTGTTTATGTGGGTCCTGCTAATCTCCTTATGTTTTCTATAGAGTTGCAGGGCTTTAGCCTCATTGAATTGCCTTGGGTTCTATGGAGTAGGTGCATTGAACATAAACCTTATCATTTGTGGTGTAAGGTCAATGATAATATTTCCCTACAAGTCCACACATTGTCGGGTGGCAGGATTATAAGCTCCAGTTGATGTAATTATCAACTCTGGACATTGGACAGATAAAGGGAAGAGGGAAACATGTGCCAAACTAGATTGAACAATCCTCTTCGTTCTTCCTAAGACATCTTCACTAAATGTCTCCTCATACAACTCTCCATAGTTGAAGAGGCCCAAGTTTGTATCTGTAATATCGGCCCAATCTGAGTCCACCTTGCTAGCTGTGATGGTAGGACTTTGTTGTTTGTATCTCAGAGTATATGGGAGTTGTTCCACCTTGATCTTCTTCGGCTTGGCTCCTTGCCTTGAATTTTTTGCAGGTTGGCTCCTTTGAGAAGCCTCTTCTGATGCTCTTGACATCTCTTATCTCTTCAATAAAATCTTGTATTAGATGAACAAAAAGCATAAAAATCAATACATCATCCAATACCACCCTTTACTTCCTCAAGACAACTTTCATTCTTAGTAAAATTTCATATTCATCGAAAGAAGAGTCACAAAAGGATAAGGAATAGGAAACCATTTTAACACAAAGCAGGATCGAGACCAGAACCGGGATCAATACCAAAACTGGGATCAGAACGGAAACCGAACCCGAAACCAATCTATAGTTCCAAGTTCAACCTCCACTCCGGTTCTAATTCCGCTAAAGGGAAAGTGTGAAGAAAAAAATCAATATTAATTAGAAGTGGGATCATTTTGGGAATGAACCCCAATGCAAACACTTACGGGACAAGTTCATTCCTGAGTCCGCTTCCACCAGTTTACCACTCAAAATGAAGCAATTTCTTGAAGAGGTGGTCACATGAGGTTAAGGACCTGAATCACATGGAATAATATGGGAATCTCAAAAAGGGCTTAACCTCAGCCTTTTAACTAAATAAATACCAAATTTAACTCCAAGGCTAGATATTTGTAAAGGTTGTCAAGCAAACCCTAGTTTGCACAATGCATCGACCCAGATAATTAAGGCATCAAACACCCAACATGGAAATCACTAAACCAAAATGGAAGTAAGGTCAGAGGGGTCTCTAAATAGATTTTCAAACATTTAAAGCACAGAGGACCCCATCAAACAGAACCCTAATTAGAAACTAGGGCATGACAGAACAGACCTGCCACGAAAGCGACAGAAGAATGAAAAATAAAAAAATGGAAAGACCAAAAAAGAAAATGAAAAACAAAAACAAAAATGAAACCAGAAAAACACAAGGGAACAAACAAAGATTTACAAGAAAAGGCCCCGTGAATGCACCAGAACATGATGAGAAAGAACATGAAAATGAAACAACAAAGCACAAATGGGAAAAAAGAGAGGGAAAAGACCCTACCTCGAAATGCCAACAAGGGAAGGTTGAAAGTTGATTTAAAATATGCTCACCACTGTGCCTCCGCAATTAGATCGCGCTCCTCTCAAAATTATCTTAGCTCTAGTTCACTAAAACAACTTAGATAACAAAGATAATGAACCAATTAACCTCGATTCAAGTTTTAAAACCATTTCACACGTGTGAGAAGGTTGTGATTAATGCCATAAATTTGGTAGATTGAGGGTGGAGCAAACAACGTAAATGAACAGTTAACTCATGTGGAAATCAAAGGCAGGGCAGACGCGGACCCATATCCAGAATAGAACAAGAAACCTTTAACAAGTCACTTACCAAACTCTGCACCCAGTTCTAGTCCTGTAGCAAGGATAGACAACAAAGGAAGATGAGGGTGAAATCAGAACCAAAACTAGCACTAGAAATTTTGTAAAGTTCCATGTTCGATTCTAGTTCTGGTTTCGCTCTGGACAAAGGAACAAAAATTGAGACAAGGACAAAGAAATGAAAGGAAGTGGGGTCAAAACAAAAACCAGACCCGACCCAGACACCCACGGAAACAACAACACAAAGCAAGTGAGCGGGGGCGGGATTAGGATGAGATCTGAATATGAATATTTTACAAAGTTCCAAGTTTACTTTCAATTCTGATTCCGCTTCTGCTCGGGCAAAGACAAAACACAAGGAAAACGACAAACAACTAAAGGGAGAAATGGACCCAAGAGCGCAAGACCAACCAACAAACAATGAAAAGAACAAGAAAGGAGAGCGGAACTAGAACTAGGATCAAATCTGAACTTGGAACCTTACAAAAGTTCTAAGTCCAATTTCTATTTCGACTCCACTTCTGCCAAACCAAAAGAAGAAGGACTTAGGAGAAAAATGAACTCCTAAGACCCAAACAAAACACCAAGGACAAAACAAAAAAACAAAGGGGGACCCATTTTGTTCCAAAAACAATGTGACTCGCCTAGGAAAATGGTTTACCCATTTTCAAGATACTGAAGAATTAAGTCACCCAAAACCTCTGAGTAGGATCAGATATATTGAGTAAAGTTGAGTTGGAATCTCAACTGTTTATCAACATGAAATACTTTGAATCTAAGTGTGTGCATATATGGTGCATCTTTCTTCATAAAAAAATTCTCCACCCCTAAACAACTACACCTAAGATCCAAGCTACATAGGTTGAGTCCTTTAACTGTCATGCAATGAAATCCTGGGCATTGCTCTGCTGCTAGTCAGGCGTCAATAGCCTCGACGAAGATACCTCTAGTTCTCTCAAAGCATTACTCATTTTACAGATAGGCATCCATAGCCCTAATAGAGATACTTGAATCACCCATTTTATATTGAGTCTGCTTTCTTTCAATGGTTCTATTTTCTTTTTTTTCTTTTATAAGCTTCACTTGTGGGAATTCTTTGTTAACTTTTCTCAATACTCAGACATAATTGGTCTGAAATGTGGGTTGAGAACTACAATGGACCTTATGATAGTTTTGGGAATCATATTTTTCACTTGAATCAAAGATACAACCACCCTAAGATAAATAGGCACTTTACATAGGCAGATGTTTTATCTATTTTGTGACAGACTTCAATCATAGTTTATGAGATTATTTACAATATACCTTATTCTTAATAACTTTTCAAACCAATGTTAAAATAATCATAAGACATAAGTTGAGAAAAAAAAAATTCAACAGATATACCTGAAAATACCTAAATCAATTTCTCTTCCTAGTGTCTACAACATACTTTGAATAACAACCCCTTCATTTCAAAATGGAAGAATATGAAGGTCCCTAAAGACCAAGACAAAAACAAAAACAATAGAAAGAAACAAAGGGAAAAGAACAAACAAAACAAAAGGACAACTAATTACATATAATACAATCAATCAAAAAATCAGACCCTCGTGGGCCAAAGTAGTGCTTGAGAAACTGACTATTAACGGGCAATGGAATAGGTTCTCCTATTAGGGTGCTCAAGCGGAAATCATTTTCACCCAAGATCTTAGCTATCTAATACGGACCCAACCAAAGTTTTTCAAACTTCTGGTGGTCTCCCTTTTTTCTCTTTAGCTTTATCCCACAACAACACAAGATCTAATATCTTGAAAGCCTTTATTTTGGCTCTTTTGTCAAACCAACATTTGACAACATCCTGATGTTTAAAGAACTGTTGTAAAGCAACGTCTCTTTGTTCTTCCATGTTTAGTAGACTAGTTAGTCTAACCTCTATCTAATCATCCTTTTAATAAAATTTCTGCATAAACCTGAGGACAGGTATCTACAAATGTATTGGGAAGACTAGCTCTTGGCCATAGACTAACTTAAAAGGTGAATTTCCTAGGGTGACTTTAATTCGAGTTCAATATGCCCATAAGGAAAATCTCAGCTGGGTATGCCAGTCCCTAGGGTTGTTTTCTAGCAATTTTCTAATCACTTCCAACAAGTTCTTGTTGGTAGACTCAGTTACTCTATTTCCCTGAGGGTAGTAATTAGACAAATACTTCTCTATTTCCCTAAGGGTAGTAATTAGATGAATACTTCAAGATAATTTTGTGTGATAATTTTGTGTTCATAGGCCCATTGAATGAACTCAACAGAAGAGAAAGCAGGGCCATTGTCACATACCAGGGTGAATGGTACTCCAAACCTGGTTATGATGCTTTCATTGAAAAAATTGATGACCACATATGTGGTGCTATTTTTATAGGGTTGAGCCTTGGTCTAGCGCATGTAGTAGTTAGTTGTTGTCAAGATGAACTTATGACCTACATAAGAGTTTAGATTAATAACCCTTATGAAATCCAATTCCCATTGGGTGAATGGTCTTACCTCATAGACGAGTTGTAAAGGCATTATAGAATTACATTCCTTGGGTGCAAAGGTTTGGTAGGTGTGACATGTTGGTGTGCATCTCAGAACACATGGGGCCAATTATAATAACCTGATCTAAGAATTTGATGGGCAAAGGAATTTGCAGATCCATGCCCTATGCCAGGTCTACCATGAAACTCAGCAATAACATGTTTGGCTTCTTACTAATCCAAATAGCGTAGGTAAACTCCTTCAAAATTTCTTTTGTATAGGGATCCTCCTTTGAGCATGTAATGAGTAATCTTCATCCTCATTGCTCTCCTTTGAGTAGCATTCATCCCCTCTAGGCATCTGTTATTGAGGAGGAAGAAGATCAAATCAATATACCAGGGATCCTTTGTGAAAGACTGCAATGTGTACTATTGGCAAGTGATACTCTTGTCAACATCCGCCATAGCCTTTGATAAGCCGTTTCCTCAAACGAGCTTCATTGGATGGATTTCTAAATCAAATTCCTATAAAATATCCATCCATTTTCCTCTTCTCTCCCCCAATTCACTCTACATAAGGAGAGACTTCACAGCTGGATCAAGAACTATGGCGACAACTTGACTCCAACGGATGTAGTGCCTGAATTGTTTTATTGCTCGCACTAGTGTGAAGACCTACTTTTCAAGGTGTGGATACCTGAATTTTTCATTTTTGAATGGGGAGCTCATGAAAGCAATAGGCCTTTCATCTCCCTTTCCTCTTTGTTGTGTTAAAACAACCGCACATGAATGATTGGATGCAAAAGAATAGATATAGAAGGGCTTTAGATAATCTAGGCTAGTCAAGACTGGTGCCTCATATATTGACTATTTAATCTGTGGGAAAGAAAATTTATCCTCGTTGCTCCATTCTATTTTTGCATCTTTTCTCATCCATTTTTTAAGAGGTTTGACAATTTTTGCAAACTCTGTTATAAATTTTCTCACAAAATTAATCCTTCCGAAGAAGGATCTCATCTCCTTTTTGCTTCCTGGCATTGTTAGTTTCAATATGGCTTCAACTTTGTCAGGGTTTATGGATATCCCATTTTTTGATATTACATGGCCTAAAAGTTTCCCTTCAGAAACTCCAAACACACATTTTTTTGGATTTAGGGACACACCATAGCTTATACATCTCTTAAGAACTTTTGCTAAATCTACAGCATGGTCCTTTCTGTTCATAGAGAAGATAGTTAAGTCATCTACATAGATAATGATACACTTACCTATTAAATCCTTGAATGCTATGTCCATTGCACGCTGAAAGGTAGCTCCAACATTGATAAGGCCGAATGGCATCCTCCAATAGGAAAATGTCCCCCACTTGGTAGTGAAGGTGGTTTTCATTTTGTCCTCATGACTGGAAATCACTTGATTATACCCAGAATAGCTATCCAAGAATGACATCATTTGGGATCCATTAACAGTTTGTAATACCTCATTAAGAGAAGGAAGTTGATAGTTATCCTTCTCAGAGGCCTTATTTAGGTTCCTAAAATCAACACACAATATGATCTCACTATTTTTCTTACGCACAGGAACCAAGTTTGCAACCCAGGTGGAATGTCATCCTGGGAAGATTACTCTTGCAAACAACTTTTTCACTTCCTTTGAATTAATGGCTCAATCAAAGAATTCACTGGGTGCTACTTTTGCTGAAAGGGCTTTGCTTCTGGCTTTAGAGGTATGGTATGTGTGATCACCGAAATGTCAAAGGTCTTTAAATCTTAATAACTTCAAGCAATTGTTGCAATGTCCTCTTTCAACGCCTTAATTATTTTATCTCTGATTTCCTTAGGGCAGGTTTTTCCTATATAGACATTCCTTTCTGGACCTGAATCAGCCAAATTGACATATTCATACTTCCCTTCATCACTTTTTGTTGGCACCCTTTCACGAGCCTGAGGATCAGAGTCAAATATTCTTTCCAAAGCTACCATCCCCTTGGGAATGTTGTTTCTTTTCAAATTCAATATCCCTTTTGTGTCACAACTCTCAGGGTCCCAATCTCCCTGATCTCTTTTTGATTCATCAATTATTTTTCCTTCAAAAACATCTAAACTTTCCAAGAAGGCAAGTATTGTTGGTCATCATCGAAGACTTGAAAATTTTGGACATTATCTAGGACAGCTGGGATCAAGAGTAGTTCTACTAAAAATATTTTCAACTTGGAGTCCTGCATAGGCTCCAAAGTGCTAGCAATGACAGCAAGGGCATTTGCAATCTGATTGTTTTTCCTAGGAATCAAAGTGATTCCAAAAGCCTCAAAATCCTCAATCAAATTCCAAACTTTATTTTTGTATGCATCCAATCTTTTGTTGTGACAAGTATATTGGTTGTGGACTTGCTTAACAATAAATTCAAAGTCTCCCATAACCATGAGAGTTGTGACCTTTTGATGAGCAAACATCAGTCCTTGAGCAAGTGCTTCATATTCTGCCACATTGTTCATGCAGCCAAACTACAACCTATAAGATGCAAAGTACGTCTTCACTTTCAGGGTGGTTAATTCAATTCCTGCTCCACTTCCTTATTTGGATTTAGAGCCATCAAATTTAAGACTCCATAGTTGGTTTGGAGCTAGGACTTCTTTCTTCTTTGGGATTACAAGTGATGGCTTTCTTGAAGTGTGTGGCAGCTTGGACTGGTGTTGGCCATCAAGATTTAAAGGTAGTTGTGGGAAAGGTTGGTAAGAATATTCTCCTATATTCAAAACCTATTTAGGAACTACTTCCTGAACCTTTTCTTGGATCAAATCACAATTTAGTACATTTTTCATCAATGCCTTAGGCATTGGAAGGGTATTCAGGGCAGGTGTAATAGACAAAGATTGAGATTCCTCAGTGTCTCTTTGGAATTTAGAGCATAGAACTTGAGTCTGATCAAGTTGGGAAGAATCTTTCTCTTTAGTGAGATTGGTTCTCGTAAGGATGGTAGCATCCTTAGCTTCAAATGAAAACTTATTGGTGAGTGCTTGGGGTTGGCATTCACAAGTTTGCTCAGCCTGACAAACATGATTTAAGATATCTACACTGTTGGGAAGAGACACTACAAATTCTTTTTGGTGTTTTCATTGATGGAAACCCTAGTTGGTGATAGATTCGCATAACATCATTTTCTTATACCGACAGTCAAATTGAAGACATTTAGGAAGAACAGAGCATTTGGCAGTGTGGTGATCATCGATTCACGTACAGATTTCCAGTTGTTATTTTGAGTTATGGATCTCATGGGAGGTCTATCTGTACATCTAATGTGTTGTCTAGAAATCTCAGTGCCTCGTATTAAGTCTTATGTGAGTTTGGAGATTCGATTGGTTACTTTCTATTTATTAGTATTTTGGGGCCGACTTAGTCAATAAAATATGTTGCGGATATTCAAGGAATGTTTATTCGAATATTTTTGTGTTTGATCATTATGTTTTAGGTCCAAGTTAAGTTGTAGATGACTGTTGTGGATGCGCATTGGATAAATCTTAAGATTTGAGCTGACAAGTTGCTAATATTTTCAATTTTTATTTGGAGTCAACATGTTGCGATTAAATTGTTAGTCACAAATATATATGTATGATCTATTATATCATTTTGTGATGTATGTGTGGTGTGTCGATGTGTATTGCAAATACTAGAAGAGTGTTAGAGCGATTTTATGCACAGTTCCACTTGCGCATAAATATTTTGTGAAGCGAGTTAGAGCAAAGTAGAGTAGAAGTTTAGTATCAGTCAGAAGGACAGAAGATTGACATTTGAGCCTAACTGGAACTATAGTCAAGCATTTGTAGATGTTATTCTTTCAATTCATTCTCTTGGATCTAATCCAAATCTCTTTAAGGCAGTGTTCCTTCCTATTTTGAGCAGTGAGCTCTAGGCAGTGTGCCTGAATACAAGTGCATTCCCATATTGTAAACTTCTTTTTTAATATACTCAGATTATATTATTGATTGGCCATCCACCGTGGTTTTTCCCTAATAGGGTTTCCACGTAAAAATCCTTGTGTTATGGTGTTGTGGTTATTTTCTTTTTGTTTTGCATATTCCTCCTGGTTGAATATTTTAAGTGGGTTAATAATCAAAATAATAAAGTCAATTTTTGTAGAACACTGATCCCCCCTTCTTAGTGTTGCTTGTTTCCAACAATTGGTATCAGAGCTAGTTCCTCAAAAGAAGTCTAACAACTTGGGGAGATCTTGGAAATTGTTTTTAATGGATACAAGTAGTCTTCAACAACAACTTATGGTGGCCCTGGATGATCTTGACCAGTCAAAATATAAGAACCGGGAACTACAGGAAAATCTTGAGAATACAGAAAAATTCATCCAGTCATTGAAAGAAAAAATCAATGAATCAAGGGAGAAAAGAAAGGAATTATGTGATTAGCTCATTTAAAAGAACAAAAGCATGAAAGATGAACAACTTAGTCATTCCTTAAAGGAGAAAACAAAAGAGTGTGAAAAATTTTCCAGATAAAATGCTGCCCTAAAGCGTGAGATGGAGTCCATCATGATGAAAATGACCAAGGAAATTGAAGATAAAAAGAAGAATGAAGAAAATCTTGTTCAATCCTTGAAAGAAAAATCTAAACAATGCAGCCAATTGGACAATGAATTGGAACAATCTAAAAACAATGAGGAAGTGCTTGAAAAACAACTTGATGATATATGAGATGAACTTACTACTGCAAATGAGTACACAGAGAAATTCAAAGCCAGTTCAACCAAGCTTGATGAACTGGTTAAAGGTCAGAGGACTGATGGTGACAAGCAAGGGCTTGGGTATGAGGAAGGTGAAAGTTTTGGATCTGGACAAAGGAACTCTGGACAAAGGAATTTTGGACAAGGAAGATTCCGACAAGGAAATTAGATGAATGGATCCAGAAGAAATCTGATGAGACAACCAAATGCTCAGAGATTCAATGGTTATTGTTTTGCTTGCAACATATTTGGTCATATGGCTTCTCAGTGTAGAAGCGGGATGAATCCAAGTGGACCATCTTAGGTCAGTGCTTTAATTTTTATAAGTATGGTCATTTGTCAAGTGAATGCAGAGTTGTGATGAATAACTTTCATAGAGATGTTAGATACTATGCATGCAATAGACTTGGGAATATTCCTAACCAATGCAAATCAAGGAAAAATCAGTGGAACAACTAGTCTGATCAAAGAAATGTTGTGTGCTACAACTGCAACAAATTTGGGCATATTGCTAGATTCTGTTGGAATAGAAGAGGTCCGGTAAGAGATAATACACAACATGATGTCAAAGGAAAAGGGAAAGTCACTACAGATGTGATCATGAGGAAAATGCAGAAGAAATGGGTGAAAAAGAATCCCTCTGTTGAAGGAAATGTGTCAGCACCAAAATTTGCTTCTAGTAATTCTTCTAGGAATTAATTTTAGGCCTTTTTCCTAGGGGGGTTGTCAGAAAAATCCTTCAACCCCCTACAGGCAAGTGATACTAGAATGTGGACTAGTCTAGTAGGTGGATCAATGCTTTCCAAATGTTGTTTAACCAAATTGGAGCCAGTATTGTAAAGCTTTGGAGATCTGTAAAAGAATTATCTGTCGTAGTGCTTGAAATCAGAGTAACCGGATGAACTAGGGTTAAGGAATTTATTGCGACAAAAATGGTTAGTTGTGCAAGTGAAAAAAATCCATTTTTATCTTTCATTTGTCACTTTGCATTTTGGAGGAAAGCAGTTTGAAGAGCCCTAGAGTGAACCTTGTTGAATTGTGGAGAGATTCAAAGTGTGGAGAAGAATCTACGATCAAACTTCGATCCGACAGAAAGGTATTTATCAAAAATCCTGTGAATTTGTGAAATTGCAATCATGGCCACTCTGTTGGTAGTAGAGGTCAAGCATAGACCCCATCCTAAGTTTAAATGGAACCCTTATAAGTCCACTGAGATGGAGCCCCTCGGTGCATTTTCATTTGTGTTGTACGAAGTTTTGCACATTGAGGATATTAGGGCATATATTCATGTGAACATTGAAGATTTAGGCACCTCTTAAATAATGAATCTGTATTCCCATCATATAATTGGAAAGTATTTTATTGTAAAACGAGAATTTCAAACCCTAGAAGAGAAGAAGTTTGCACAGTTTGCGAGATTTCCCATATTTGAGGAAAATGAATGGGTTAGATACATTTTGATCCATGTTCATGCCGAATTCATGTGGATAAATATACCCTTCAAAATCACAAAAGAGGCTATATGTGCAGTAATGGGTCTGAATTCCACCGATAGACTTCTAGTCTTGAAATCTGTGAAGAATGACAAGGTTATTGCTCAGCAACATGTGTGCAATGGGATAGAAGGGAAATTACAATAGAAGACATTGTTGAAGTGGATGTGAAATTCACATCAATGGTCATTGGTTACAAGATATACCATTCTAGCTGGGATAATTCTGTATCTGATATGACCATCTATGCAGCTTATGAAATGGTAAAGCAAAATGCAGAGTATGATTTGTGCAAACTACTCAGAAGTCAGTTAATGGAGAATATAAGTAAAATCAAGAAAGATAAGAAGAATACTTTCAAATATGGTAATCTGCTATTGTGCTTAATTTTCTATTTCATGAATGAGGTTCCAAGTATTGGAAAAGTACATTGGCAAAAAGATGAGCTTGTAGTTGTTCAGATAAGGAACATGTTGTTTGGAATGGGTGATTGTTAAGTCAAGAACACTACCCTTTGGGGGTACTTCAAAAATTTCCAGGATATGATGCATGCCAGGGAAAGAATTCCCACTTCAATTGTGGAATAGTACAAAGATACCATCTGCTTCATGGTGGATATTGACCAATGCCATATGGAAGCTGTTGATCCTAGAACAATTTGGAACATGCCTATGGGATATGAAGTAGAGGAAAACGTTCTAAATATGTATGCAGAACACTTGCTGAATTCACCTCTAGATCAGGGAGAAGAGAGGTTTGGAACATATGCAGAGAAAAGTATGCAGGTTCATGAGAAATTGAGAAAACCGGTGATAGTCAAGAAAGTAAGAAAAGAGATAGAAGTCTTTGTAGAAAGGATGGGATTACCTATAGAAGCTTTGAGAGAAGCAAGAAGGAGGAGAGATGAGGAAAAAGCAACAGAAGTCAAAGAAGAAAAAAATTCTGCTAGTCCCAATGCATCCTCTTCCCACACTAGATCTACAAGGAGTTCCCCTGTAGCCAAGCCAACTCAAGACAAGCCCTTCGGTAAAAGGAAGAAGAATAAAAGCACAAGAACATATGAAGTTGTTACAAAAGATGAGGAAATAGAGTCAGAAGAAGTTTTGAGAGAAGTAAAGGCTATCGGAACTTAGGCTGTCAAATTAGACAAGAAAGAAGAGAAGGCAAAGAAGGAAAAGGTTGATAAACCTGGTATGTCAGTTGATGAAGTTGTGAATGTAGTTATCAAGGATGGTAATATTAAGCCCCTTTGTGAATTGTATGAAACTTTTGATGAATCTGGTCAAAGAATTCTAGAAGAAGCTACAATAAAACATATGAACATTTTCAATAAAGTTCTTGTTGAGATTATGTTTGGCTTACCAAAGAATCTGTTTAATATTTTGTAGTCAAGAAGAATAAGTTCTAGAATAGAAGAAGAGAATTTGAGGAAGAGAATTCCCGCAGATTTATGTCTAGAAATGTCAATTGAGGAGATGAATTCACTCCTTGAAAATGATAAAAGGGAATTTAAGAGCAAGTCAAGGGTGAATAAACTCACGGCTGGTGAAATTGATGTTGTTTTTGGTGAAACTAAGGAAATTCTAGAAGAGTTTCTGTCAAAGAATAAGATTAATGTTGAGGAAATGAATACTGAAAATGTTTTAGAAAATGAGGAGGTAAATGAAAATGAAAATGAGAATGTGAATGAGGAGAATACGAATGTATCTGATCCTCCAGAATTTGAATGTATCTAATCCTCCAGAATTTGAGGATATTATGATTTCTCCTAATGTGGAGAATACAGAGACACCTATGGAAACTAAAGTTCCTAAGGTGGTATTAGTTGAGGAGAAGGTGGTGCAAAATGAAGAGGTTGAGGCACCCAAAGTCAATCCAAAAACAGTCTCTGAAGGACCCAAGGCTGAAGAAGAAAAAGTTTAGGAAATCAGAGTGGAGGCAAGAGACACTGCCAAGGCAGTGAAGAGATCTTTGATGGAGCAACAGGAAGATTTTGATCCTGAATTGGATGAAAGTTCAATCAATCTATCTACTATGTCCCCAATTCAGATAATGAAGGTTGCATCAATTGCTCAAGCTAAGGCCAGTGAAAAGATTCTAAAGTCTCACATTGAGGATAGTGAATTGCTAAGCCTTGCATCTGGACTTCTACAGAAATTAATGCATACTCATGTCATGGATCCATCAGGTTCCTCTTCCGGCGAGCTAAAGAAGCTCATAAATTTTGTAAGTACTCAATTTGAGTCTCTTGAGAAATTTTTTGAGGATGAAGTGCAAAAGGAGTTTAATAGAAAAAGACTTAATCAGTTGAAAGAAGTGATTGCAAAGGATAAGATTCTATTAGCTACTTACATAAAGAACACTCAAGGTTCTATATCTAAAGCTGGAAAATCCTATAAGTCATGTTTGGTTATGTCCAAGTTTACTGAAGGTAATGAGAAAAAGGTGAAGGATTTGGAAAATCAATTAGCTACCATTTCTACTACTTTTGATCCATTACCTGGTGATGTGGTTCAGCAAGAAGGTCAAGTAATAGGTCTACTTGATAAAATAAGATGTTTAAAGAATGAAAATGAAAAAATTGTTGGGAGAGTATGTGAACTCAAGGGACTAATTTTTCTGAAGATTGAAATAATGATGAGTGCTTCAAAGGAAGCAAAACCTGTTGTAGCAGTTAGAGACCCGAAGAATCTTGAAATTGCGGAGGCTCAATCCTATTTAATGTGCGGTCACATAACAGTTTTGGAAAGTCTCAAAAAGGTTTGTGATGACAATTTAAGATTGTTGAAGAAAGATTTTGCAAATATCTTCAAATCTTTGTAAGTTACAAGTTCATGCCCATACAGTTTTGGAATTTTGTTTCAGTTTCCCCAATATTTTCCATTGATGTCACAGGGGAGAAGTGTACAGTGAAAAATGTATAGTCATCATAGGAGGAGTTTTTTTTCCAAGATTGATTTTGAAGTTTTTAAATGGTAGTGTAACTCATGTTGGTTTTGATCCGACACTCTGACACTTAGTCATTTTTCACTAAGTGTTGCCATCATGCCAAAGGGGGAGATTGTTGGAAAGAGACACTGCAAATGCTTTTTGGTGTTGTCATTGATGGAAACCCTAGTCGGTGATATATCCACATAAAATCATTTGCTTATACCACCAGTCAGATTGAAGACAGTTAGGAAGAACAAAGCATCTGACAATGTGGTGATCATCGATTCACGTAAAAATTTCCAGTTGTTATTTTTAGTTGTGGATCTCATGGGAGGTCTATCAGTACATCTAATGTGTTGTCCAGAAATCTCAGTACCTCGTATTAATTCTTATGTGAGTTTGTAGATTTAGTTGGTTACTTTTCTGTTTATCAGTATTTTGGGGCCGACTTATTCAATAAAATATGTTGTAGATATTCAAGGAATGTTTATTCGAATATTTTTGTGTTTGACCATTATGTTTTGGGTCCAAGTTAAGTTGTGGACGACTGTTGTGGATGTGCATTGGATAACTCTTAAGATTTGGGCCGACAAGTTGCTAATATTTTCAAGTTTTATTTGGAGCCGACATCTTGCGATTAAATTGTTAGTCGCGGATATATATGTATGATATATTATATCATTTTGGGATGTATGTGTGGTGTGTCGATGTGTATTGCAAATACTAGAAGATTATTAGAGTGTTTTATGCACAGTCCCACTTGCACATAAGGATTTTGTGAAGCGATTCAGAGCAGAGCAGAGTAGAAATTCAGTATCAATCAGAAGGATAGAAGATTGAAGTTTGAGCCTAACCAGAATTGTAATCAAGCATTTGTAGATGCTATTCTTTTAGTTCATTCTCTTGGATCTAATCCAAATCTCTGTAAGGCAGTGTGCCTTCCTATTTTGAGCAGTGAGCTCTAAGTAGTGTGCCTGAATGCAAGTGCATTCCCATATTGTAAACTTCTTTTTGAGTATACTTAGATTATATTGTGGATTGGCCATCCACCGTGGTTTTTCCCCTAACAGGGTTTCCACGTAAAAATTCTTGTGTTATGGTGTTGTGGTTATTTGCTTTATGTTTCTACACATTTCTCCTAGTTGAATATTTTAAGTGGGTTAATAATCAAAATAATAAAGTCAATTTTTGTAGAACACTGATTCCCCCCTCCTCTCAGTGTTGCTTATTTCCAACATACACAAGTTTGACATGTCAACTTGGAATTATTCTGATAATGAATCCTACACCAATTAGGAAGCAATAAACTCCAAAAATTAGCCTCTTCTCCCAATACTAGCCTATCTTGTTGCAACTTTTTGATTAGAACTTGTTGGTTGATTGTGATGATTGGGTCACTTTGGTCTAGAGGCAATGTGTCATTAGGATTGAGCATTGAGAAGGTCATGATCTCTCCCCTCTTGTAATATCCTATCTCAGTTTTGAAGTAAGCTACTTCATTGGGATAATCATATTCAATAATCATATGTTTGAGCCTAGGCTCACTCTCAATTCTGTTCTGGGTTGCTATCCCTTTCCAGGGAAACCACATGTGTGAGAAGTTCAAGGAAAGATAGCCCCCAATTATTTTCATTAGATCTCTGCTTAGAAGCATACCATATGTTTCTGGGATATCAGCCACTTGGATATCCATGTAAGTTTGGACCCTTGGGTCAAATCCAACCTGTACATGAATATTTTTCAGCTCTCCTACCACATTGACTTCAGTTTTATCCAACTGAATGAACTTTATGTTAGTCTAAAGTGGACTCAAACCTAACTTCCTAAAAATTGAGAAGGGCATGATGTTACCTGATGCACCAGAATCCAATAGACAGTTGTGCAGATTCTTTCCAAAAATTCTTAAACTTAAAAGGAAAGGTCACGGGGTGCCTGTCTTACGTTTGTAAAGGGTTACACTCATCGCCTTTGTTGGAGTCACCTTACCTTTTCCTTTTGACCAATCTGCTTCCTCTAGTACCCTCATCACAATCTCTCGTTGGGCAGGGCACCACTTCATAATGTCAAAGAATGACAATGAAGTCTTTTTCTTCTGCATCTCTGCAATGAAATCAAACTCTTAATCATTATTTACCTGATACTTAGGAAAAGAAGGCGGGTTAACTTTATTCTGAGATTCATATGGCCCCTTTGGCGGTGGTGGGTTGTTATCGATGTTCTTATTTGGTGGGACCATGTTGTTAGGAGGGGAAGATGTAGTAAATGGGCCCTTATTCTGATTTCTTAAGAAATGACCTCCCTTGGTTTGGAAGGCTTGGGCATCGTATACATCTTCCACTATTTCATTTTCTTCTTGGCTAGGGAATGAAATTTCTTCATCAAAGATGTCATAAGCAATGGTGGTATATGTGGATCCACTAAACTTGTTGGGAGCACCTTGTAATGGAGCATCATCCTATGCTATCTTGACCATCTTCTCCATCTTTGGGCAGTTTAGCTCAAAATGAGCTACAGTGTTGTGCAACCTACACCAATTCATCATTAAATTAAGATCTACCATATTTACAGTGTGTGGCTTTTCATCACCTTCCTGATAATTATGGGAGACTCCTCCATTATTTGGCATAGTGTTCCATGGTATATTGTTGTTAGACCTTTGGTTGTATCCCCTATTCTGATTTTGGTAATTTTGGTTAGGGGAATTTTGTCTTTGGGAGTTCCTCTGATTCTAATTGGTGTTATAATTTTGGTTGGAGTAACCACCCTGATTAGAATACCCTCCTTGATTCTAGTAATTCTAGTTTTGGTTTTGAGGGGGGTTGTGTCTAAGTTGAGCCATATCATTAGACATCTGAGATAGAGTCTTCTTGAGATTTTCCATCTCATTAGTCAATTGAACAGTTCGGTCACTTTTTGTAGTTTTCACAACAGATGGTTGATTAACAAGATTTGATCTCCTCCAGCTTGATTATTGTAATTTTGTGATTGTTGGGAGGATTCTTGAGCATTATTAGTGAATAATGGTAGGGGAGGTGAGGTTTGTAACTCATACATGGGTCCATATTAGGAATAAGACATCCCTGGGACCGTATTGAACAAAGGAGTTGGATTAGGAATTTGATATCCTATGGGAGGAAGAAATCCTCCTAAACTCCCCGATTGTAAGCTTATTTGTTGTTGCAATTTGATGGCTAGGTGATAAAATTTAGATAGAGAATTAATCTCAACAACAGTATATGTCCTTTGCAAAAATAAGCCAATCAAAGGATCTACAACTCTTAAATATGCCAAAATGGCAATATTCTTAGCAACCAAGTAAGGATCATGTAGCCTTCGGTACATTCTCTGGAATATTGTGTTAAATAGTGGCAATGGTTCATGGGGTTCTTTTCTTATGGTAGAAAATTGGAGATACAAAATGGCAGGGTCTACATAGACCCAAAACTGATTAATAAAGGCATTTTCCAAGTCTTTCCAACTCAGAATAGACCCTTGGGGCATATTTAAATACCATTTGTATGCCATGTCACCCAAAGAGTAGGGGAATAACCTGCAAACACCATCATGATGGGATACTTGAGCACGAGTACAACCATCCTTAAATTCCTGTAAGTGCTCTTCAACACTCCTTGATTCTCCATGTATGTATTTAGGACAAAATCTCTCTAGATTCTTGGGCAGATCATGTATACCCCCAAGGATAATCCCTAGTAGAGAGGGGTTATTCACGAAGAAATCCATGGGTGGTGGTGGGATTGGTCATGGAATAGGTAAGTTTGGCTGATGAGGTGGTGTGGGTGGATTTGGTGGAAACCCAGGTGGAGTAAGCAGTGGTGAAAATGGTGGAATCAAGACTCTACCAGCCTAAGGCCTATACCTGACAGGGGTTTGGAGTTCAACCAATGGTTCATAATTCTGGGAAGATCTAAAAACTCTTTCATACCTATCTAGTGAGACTAACACAATTTGAGCCAATTTGTTCCTCAGGCCCTCCTTCTAGCACCAGAACTATTGATGGTAAAAAAAACACAACATTAAACAAAATATCTCTATTCTATTTCTCCTGAAAAAGAAAGATAACATAAAGTAATCTAACTCCCAAGTTCCTGGTAGATGGTTCTCAATTGTGCTGATGTTACTCAATGGCCAATGTAACTGAAATATTCAATGGGCCTTTGCTGGTAATAAGGAACATAAACAACATCGGATCAATTATCCTACGTTGGGGGGTATAAATAAATAGAAAAAGATGGATCATGGCTTCATAACAGTAAAATATGAACAAAACTTCTTTAATATATAGATATGCACCTTAACAATGAGTGTTTCATTATCCAACCAAAACCATAACATGATGCAATTCATAGAATAATCTACACCACTGCATACATTCATAGTGCTAATTGAACAATCACAACCATTCACTAAAACATTACTTCAAGATTTGAAACAGATCACTCACTCTACTAAAACTCAGATCAAATAGACATAATAGTAATTTCATTCACAGATAATTCAATGAGATAATCTTGAATATGGTTTCCCCTATTGATTCTCATCAAATAGAAAACATTTAGGAACAAAAACTCACTGGCATATGGATTGATTATGATTCATTAATCTTATCACAAATTTCCAAACTTAACAATGACATGTAAATTGTATAAAGCTGTAAAAAGTATCCAAGCTCAACATAACTTTCAAAGTATCTTGCTAAAACTTATGAAATCCTAAGACTATAATTCCTATTTGCTATCATATCAGGTGGCTAAATCTTTCTTCAATCATCTGACCTTTACAAAATGGAGCCTAAAAGTACATATAGGTGAGTCATGCATAAGTTTCTCCCAATCAAAAACTTAGATCCACAAATTAAGGAACTGAAACTGCTTGAGGAAAGTAGACTGGTTGATCTTCAGTTCAAGGTTGATTGCTCTGTTGTGCAAAATCTGACGCCCAAGGAAGAAGGTAAAACTAGCAGATGAAAGCTTTAGTTCAACTTATATTAAAACCTTGCAAAATAGGAGAGGAGAGGATGTTGTGTCAAGAAGAGAATGTTTTGCTGCCAGCTCACTCCTGCGTTGCTTGATCAAGGAGATACTCATCATAATCAAAAAATACTTGCTAAATGATGTCTAGATCAGGGCCATCTAACCAATTGTCTTCAACTCTGCTGAGGCAAATTGTTGCATATCTTTCAATTTAATTAATTCCCTCCTAGCAGCTTTTACCTCATCCTTGATGTCCATGAATCTATCCAATAAAAAATCTTCTCCATCATCATCTTTTGGTTCCTTGTAGGTCTCCCCAAATTGACAGTGCCCAATTGGTAATCAGTTATTTGCATGTCTTCTCTGTCCTTATCCACCACTGGAATTGCACATTTAGCAAAAATTTCTCCTACATCTATGAGCTTGGTGGAATGAAAAACTGTTGCCTTCTTCTTAGGTCTTTCCTTTTCTATCTCCTTCATCATCTCCTCCCAATTGAGAGGTTGAGGTTGAACTATTTGTTTTCTCTCAAGATCAAGCTTTAACCATGTGGGAGCAGCAAGAGTAGTGACCAGTTGTGTTGAAGAAGAAGCAGCAGTGGCAGAAGATAAAGGTTGCAATATAGTGTTCCTAGGTTGAGAATCAACCTCTTGCACATTTTGTTGTTCTCTTTGTGCCTCTTCTTGTGCCAGTCTCTCAGCTTCCTCTTTATCTTTTTGCTCCTGCAACCTTTTAGCTTCCATATCCTTTTTCAGACGTCCTTCTAATTTCTTCTCCTCATACATTTGGTCTATCTATTTTTCAAGCTCCTTGACTAAGTCCCATGCCTCTTTAGACTTATGTTCATGATGAGCAAGTTCTTTAGCCTTCTTTTCTCTCTCTAGGCGTTCTTTCTCTTCTTTCTTTCTATGGGCTTCCTCAACAACTTTGAATTTAGCCTGAAGGGCTTCTCTTTCTCTCCTATCTCTAGCCTTTTCTATTAGTGTAATTAATTATTACACTAGCATAAGTTAACTTAGGTCTTGCATTAATTTAGTCCTAGGTTGCATTTTTAGATAAATCATAAATAATGGAATAATTCTCCTTTCCATGTTTGTAGGGGATACGATTCCTCCTAGAAGATGAGTTGTCCTTCTAGAACTTATCTCAATATTTTATCATTTCCTAGGTAGGGTTCACATGTTGCCACATGTTGTAAGATCATGACACATGGCAACATCTTTTTGCATTTAGCATCTCTTTCATGCCTATATATTTGAGGCATCTGTACATTTGTAATCATCTCATATTCTAGATCAATAACAATCTCTATTTGCATGCCCTTAGTTGCAACACTTTCTGTGTGGTTGAATTTCTTCTTGGAGGTCCTCTTGAAGGCTATAGCTTCAGGGACATTGTGTATCCATCATTTCAAAATTTTCCTCCTCAAGATCATGAATCTTTTGCAGCATTGCCAATTTGTCTCTCTTATTTAGTCTTGAGCTCTTGCTCTCTTTATTGTTGTTGCTTAGCCAATTCATCAACCTTGGCTTGAGCCTCCAATTCATGTTGTTTCATGAATGCTTCAGATTCTGCTTTAGCATCCATCTCCTTTTGTTTAGCCAGTGCCTCAGCTTGTGCCTTGGTATTTGCTTCTCTTTTTGCTTCCTCAAACAACTTCCATTGATCTTCTTCTGTCAAAATGTGCTCCATCCCTACATCCTTAGTTTCATGAATAGATGCAACCACATGGGTCCCCCTATTAGATGGTGTAGCATCAGAATCTATATCAATGTCATGAATCTCAATCTTAAACTCCTTCTCTTTCAAGGATTCAACTTCTTTGTGGAGGGTTACCATAGGCATTTCTCCACTCGGTTGCTCTATGATAAGAGGCTGATTTGATGCTTCTTCTATAACATATGTTGAGGCACCAGTTTCTGTTGTGGCCTCTTCTCCATGTGCTTCAGGAAGATCCTGAATAGGGATTTCAATCATCTCTCTAGCATTGGGAGGGAAAAACTCTAAGGGCTCCTTAGGATCCATTCTTCTTTTTGTTCTCTTATAGCCTTGAGTAGTGCCTGTAGCATTTCTCTTCTTGGAGGTCCATGCCTCTAGCTCCTTAATTCTCATAACAACCCATTGGATGCTGCTATCCAATAATAGCCTTGCAATCTATTTAATGTCAATGGACTCTTCTAAATTCCAATCCACTGGATTGAGGTCCTTGGTGCCTACATTTTCAGCATCATATTGGGGATCCAAAGTTACCCCATCATCTAACAATGTCTTAGGGATTTCCTCCTTTATCCCATACTCAACCATAAGTGGGATAGGAAATATTTCATAGTTTCTTCTCCTCAAATCACAATCATCTTGCAAGTCCATCCAAAAATCCTCTAGTAGATTAAAGTGTTTATAAAAAATAGTGGGAAGCAAGGCCTGCATCTTGTGTTTGGGATCAAAATGCTTCTTGGAGGTGTACAAACCCAACTTGAAGTGAATTAATTCATCACAGATTACCTTAGCTACCACATTGTGTGCACAACTATATTCACTTAACTTCATGGTAAATTTATGGCAGCCAGTTTTGTGCTTGTTGGAAAATTTGAGATTGACTTCTATAGCTTGATAGATAAACTCCATCAAGACAATCATGTTGCTGCAACACCTAGGGAGTAGATGAGGGTGACCATCAAAACTAGCTAGCCTGAAATAAGCAAATCTGGGGTATTGGATATACCAATGTCCCCCTCTACAATAAAGGCCATAGCATCCCTGCTCAATCTGTAGGTTGCATCTCATGTGAGCCGATTAATGATAACATATAGAAGTGCATAATTAACCCTTCTATAGTGTGACTATGATGTCTATAAGGTGAGTTGATCATAATGATCCCACAACCTTTTCTATACTCGGGCTTCTCCCAATATTCCCAATGCATTCAATCTAGGAAAGATGCCCCTTCTGGCTGCAACATAGATCACATAAGAGGTCATGAAGAATCTCTTGGTTTCTCTCGCTCTAAGAATTTGGTTGTGAATGCATTTTGATACAATCATAGGCTAGTCAAACTACTGTGTGCCATCTAGGATGGTCTGAATAAAAGGAACATTCATTCCTTGAACTAGGAAGCATCTCTTTTCCCAAACACCCTGGAGAGCATCATTATTATACCAGCAATCTCTTTGTAGAAATATGTCCTTTTAGGTTGATTAGGAAGCTTAGCCAGGGACTTCCTTTCAACCCTCATCAAGTGCTTTTTTATATGAGTCCTGCTAGTCTCCTTCTATTTGCTATAGAGTTGCAGGGCTTCAGCCTCATTGAGTTTCCTGGGGTTTTGTGGAGCAGGTGCATTGAACATAAACCTTATCATTTGTGGTGTAAGTTCAATGATAATATTTCCCTGCAAGTCCACACATTATTAGGTGGCAGGATTATAAGCTCTAGCTATTGTAAGTATCAACTCTAGACATTGGATAGATAAAGGGAAGAGGGAAACATGTGCCAAACCAGATTGAACAATCCTCTCTGTTCTTCCTAAGACATCTTCACTAAATGTCTCCTCATACAACTCTCCATAGTTGAAGGGGCCCAAGTTTGTGTCTGTAATATCGGCCCAATCTGAGTCCACCTTGCTAGCTATGATGGTAGGACTTTGATGTTTGTATCTCAGAGTATATGGGAGTTGTTCCACCTTGATCTTCTTCGGCTTGGCTCCTTTCCTTGAAGTTTTTGTAGGTTGGATCCTTTGAGAAGCCTCTTCTGATGCTCCTGACATCTCTTATTTCTACAATAAAATACTGTATTAGATGAACAAAAAGCATAAAAATTAATACATCATCCAATACCACCCTTTACTTCCTCAAGAAAACTTTCATACTTAGTCAAATTTCATATTCATTGGAAGCAGAGTCATAAAAGGATAAGGAATAGGAAACCATTTTAATACAAATCAAGATCAGGACCGAAATCAATTTCATTCCTGAGTCTGCTTCCACCGGTTTACCACTCAAAATGAAGCAATTTCTCGAAGAGGTGGTCACATGAGCTTAAGGATCTGAATCACATGGGATAATATGGGAATCTCAAAAGGGGCTTAACTTCACCCTTTTAACTGAATAAATACCAAATTTAACTCCAAGGCTAGATATTTGTAAAGGTTGTTGAGCAAACCCTAGTTTGCACAACACGCCAACCCAAATAATTAGGGCATCAAAGACCCAACATGGAAATCACTAAGCCGACACAAAAGTAAGGTCAGAGGGGTCTCTAAATATATTTTCAAACATTTAAAGCACAGAGAACCCCATCAAACAAAACCCTAATTAGAAACTAAGGCATGACAGAACAGACCTGCCACGAAAGCGACAACAGAATGGAAAATAAACAAATGAAAAGATAGAAAAAGCAAACGGTAAAAAACTAAACAAAACCAGAAAAACACAAGGGAACAAACAAAGATTCAAAGGAAAAGGCCCCGTGAACGTGCCAGAACACGACGAGCAAGAACACGAAAATGAAACAACAAAGCACAAATGGGAAAAAAGAGAGGGAAAAGACCCTACCTCAAAATTCCAACAAGGAAAGGTTGAAAGTTGATAAAATTTGCTCACCACCTCACCTCTGCAATCAGATCGTGCTCCTCTTGAAATTATCCTTGCTCTAGTTCACTAAAACAACTTATATAACAAAGATAATGAGCCAATTAGCCTCGATTAAGGTTTTAAAACCATTTCATGTGTGTGAGAAGGCTGCAATTAATGCCATAAATGTGGTAGATCAAGGGCAGAGAAAACAACGTAAACAAACATCAAATCATGTGGAAATCAAAGGCAGGGTGGACGCGGACCCAAATCCAGAACAGAACAAGAAACCTTTAACAAGTCACTTAACCAACTTCGCACCCAGTTTCGATCTCGTGACAAGGACAAACAACAAAGGAAGATAGGGGCAAAATCGGGACCAAAACTGACATTGGAGCTTTTGCAAAGTTCCAAGTTCGATTCCGGTTTCATTTCCGCTCCTGACAAAGGAACAAAAATTGAGACAAGGACAAAGAAATGATAGGAAGTGGGACTGGAACAAAAGTCAGACCCGACCTAGACACCAAAGGAAACAATAACACAAAGCAAGTGAGTAGGGGCGAGATAAGGATGAGATCTGAATCTGAATATTTTAAAAAGTTCCAAGTTTACTTTCAATTTTGATTCCGCTTCCACTCAGGAAAAGACAAAACACAAGGAAATCAACAAACAACTCAAGGGAGAAATGGACCAAGAGCACAAGACCAACCACCAAACAATGAAAAGAACAAGAAAAGAGAGTGGAACTGAACGCGGGATAAAATCCGGACTTGGAACCTTACAAAAGTTCTAAGTCCAGTTTCCATTCTTACTCCGCTTCCGCCAGACCAAAAGAAAGGACTTAGGATAAAAATGAACAACTCCTAAGACCCAAACAAAACACCAATGACAAAACAAAAAAGTAAAGGGGGACCCATTTTGTCCCAAAACAAAATGGGTTGGCTATGCAAGGCATAACAGGTAGTTCTATTGAAAATATCTTTTAATTATTTAACTCCTTGTTTATAAAATTCAAAGCATGAAACCAAGGGAATTCACCTAAAGGATGATCTTGATAGGACAAAATCAAAGACCATGAAATAGATTGTTGTTTAATAGATAAGTCATTACAAAATTCTTTTCTATCCCATAGAAGCTAGAGCTTGATGGATTCCCAAGCCTTCTAGATGCTCTTGATAACAAATGTGCCTTGGATTTGAATGGGTTCAACCTTCATAATGAGAGTATGAAGCTTAAGACCTTTCCAAGTTGGAATCCTAGAGTCACTCCAAAAGAAATACAATATAGTATGAGATTTTTCTAGGAATCCTCACCTTCCAAGGCCCTAATGATCCATTTAGAAGGAAAGATAGATGCCTTGGTGATGGGGTAGGTGCAAGAAGTTGGGTCCACAAAATGTTAAAAAAGTTGAAGTATTTTTCTTGATTTTCAGAATTTGTCACAGTTGGATCAAACATTTGAAGCACTTACACATTGAATCTTTAAAAAGTTCAGTAATATGAAATTTAGTATTTTGAGTCTAGTTTTCAAATATGTAATTTATTCTAATACCCAAATGATATAAAATAATTTTTAATACACATGTATAAAAACCACTTTTTAAAAGTCATTTTTTTAGGACCATACCATGCACATGTACGGACACCATAATTTGACATAAATAAAAGTATTTTTCTAATTCCTTTTGGGGAAAGATGTATATTATAATGAAGATTGATGAGGATATTTTTTTCTAAGTTTTTTCGTAATATTTATTTATTTACTAATTGTTTATTGGCTTTAATTTCTGGTTTTTAAAACTCTTGTGTACGGACACCATAAATTGACCTAAACGTATCATTTTTTGAAATTTCCCTTTTTCATTGTGTAAAGAATTGTTTATAGATTGATGCCATATAGTTTTTTTAGCAAGAAAATTAACAAATTAAAAGTTATTAAAAAAATATGAAAAAACTTGACATTTCGAGTTTATGGGCCAGTTTCCTCATAAATTAATTAAAAAATAGAAAAAAAATCAAATCATAAAAATAAATACATATTTGAAAACTAGACATTATCATATATAATGGGTTTTAATTTCATAAAACAATTTTAAGAAAAACCTCATTAGATATATTGCCAAAGTTTTTTCTCTTGAAATTGCCATGACTTTGTACTTGCAGGTCTAAGCCTAAGTGTTGTGTGACCATTCCTTTTTTGAGCCTAAATCCAAATGAAAAACATTGTGAGTTTCAAACCTTTTGGAACAAGTAACCACTTCAAAATGGGTACCTATTCTAAAAAATTAATGGGTATTTGTTTTAAAGGTGAAAAATGACACTTCCCCTAAATGTGGACCCAACTTCTTGCACTTACCCGATAGGTTGAGAGTAAGACCAAACCTGCATCATCATGAGGGAGGTAGAAAAATCTCTAGGCCACGTAGTGAAAGAATTTTTCTTATGAAAATAGGCCCAAAGAAAATCTTTGAGCATCTTCTCAATTTTTAGAAAGGAAACATTATAAGGAACCAAACAAGAAGAAGAATAAACATGAGTAGTGACTTGAATTTTATGTAACACCTGAAACTTGTCATCCTGAGTGTCACATCCCCACATCAACTGCCTCCATGGTGGATGAATGTGGGGGAAAATAGACAAAATAAATGCAACTAAATGTCACAAGATACTATTGTCACATGAAATTACACCCTGCTGAACATAGGCTCAACATTCCTGTTACCTATTTTTCACTACCAGCTCAAAACAGGTAGAGTTGAATTGCATCCATGAAAGAAGGTACAAAAAAATTTCTGCTTAAGTATTCATTATGTTCCAGAACTTTGATTACTTATGAATTTCAAGTGTTATTATGAAAATCTCAGACAAAGGAACTCATAAATTTGCATAAAAGAATGTTGCTTTATTCATATTGTAAAAGTTGAAGTCCCGCACAAGCCGTGGGAGTAGCCAATTTGATATTTATAATCAAATGATGAACACAAAAAGGAAGTGTATATCATACAACTTAAAATAATGTAAACATAAGATAGAAGGTGATTCATCATTGCCTGGAATGACGAATCATCATTACACTTGAGGTCTTCAGTTGTCGTGCTTTCAAATTGATCCAGCTCCACGCTCCAAAAGCATTTGCAAGAACGATGAAATATGGTATTAGAGATGGTATCTAAGCAATGAAAAATCATATCCTATCATATTCCTACACTACCAACATAAATATAACATACTTTTGATCACACATCCATCAGATGATTTCACTATTCAAAAGAAAAAAGAATTCAATGGAAGCTTTCAACTTCATTTATTTTGCTAACATGTTTGTTTAAGTGTGTAGGTACAAGTATAATCATCATTCTAATCAACAGATATGCTTATGAGTGGTGTAAAATGTGGCTCCCACGAGGGTTGAGCCCAGCTCATAAACAATAACGTGGGACAACAGTATATACAAAGATACAAAGATACAAGCTGATTGTGCTGGTATATAAATAATTATATATGCAGCATGTAAAAGCAAAGTAATCACAATTATCATGTTCATAGGTAGATAATAGCAGCATTATGATATTCTCTCAAGTCATGCCTCAATGAGTGCCTGATAGTAATCATCAAATTCATAATCATGGAAAGCAATCATAGAGCCGTATAAACTATGTTGTAAGATGCAACTCTAGAATTTTCATCAACTGGACAGTCATCAAATACATTTTCTCACTTTTGTTTTCATGACTTTATCTATGAATTGCAAGAATGTTTAAATAACTAGTGAGATCTATAATTTATTGAATTTTTTCCTTCAATGTATAGTGGCAAAGGCTCTCAAAAGCCTAAATTATAGCATCATTCTTTAATGAGATGACAACAATACAAAGAAGGTAGTCACCAAGTCAAGAGATGCATATATACAAAGCATGAGTCATTTTTCGTGAGCCAATACAAACCATTGACAATCACTTCATGGAGGAGCAACCTTAATTTATATGAAGATCAGAGCTAAAAGACAGTCATTAAAGGCTGGGAAAGCATCCTTGACAGTAAACAAGGCAGTATAATGCAAGAGTAGACCATCATTTGTATGAAGAGTACCCTGTTTCATGCGGATATAGATAAGTTACTAAAAGTTTCAAAATATTATGTAGCATCACAAGGTTCTAAAAGTGCAGTCACGGTACTAAGGCAAAATTCTTCATTCATGATTAAAGATACAACATATGAGTAGAATACCATGATCATATATGCATGAGGAAAAAAAAATGTTATTCATTTGTGGGCATGTATCAAACAAAGCAAAATACCACATACAGTCCTCAAGGGATAGTTATTGTGTTTTGAAAAGAACAAGGATACACATTGATTTCACTATATCAATTGAGAAGTGAAAAGGAGACGGTGATGCCAAGAATGCACTCTGGTATGAAATATGATGATGGTGACAAATCATAGCAATATGAGGACAAGGAATAAGCATGAGAACCTTTCATGACAGCCCCTAACACTCATTGTCCTTACAGTCTAACCAAGATCTTTCAATATCATAAAAGTCAGTAAGGAATATTCATCATAATAGCTGAAGTCATAGGTCGTGAACACTAGTTTTCAAAGCAATAACAGTCATATTCAAGCATGAAGGAGACCAAGGATACAAAAAACCAACAAGAAAGAGCAGTAATCTCCTATCAATTTTAATGCATAATGCTGCTACATAGGCAATAGAAGTATAATGTGATAGCGTACCCTTCCAGATCAAAACACATACAACTATAGGGAGGTCACATTATATCTACAGGAGAGGAAGTTAAAAACTCGGATGCAACAGGTATGGGTCAACCATAAGAATAATAACAGCTTATGAAGACAAAATAATACCCAAAATGAAAGATGCAAATACAATGGGGTTTCAAAACCCAAAAGATAGAAATGTGTCTAGAATGTTGTGAAGGCCGCAGTTGGTAAGAGTACAGAAGACCCTCAAAATAGCTGAGGTGATATACTAGTAAACCAATGAAAAGGACCCAACACAGTGCAACAAAATCTGGAAGAAACAATGGAGATTTAGAGCTCGCGGCCTGCATAGACTATCAAGCTTGAACATGAAATGCACAGAAGAGACCTCAGCCTGAGTTGCCATATTTCATTTTTTTTTTATGGAAAAAGGAAATGCATAAACAATGAAGAAAAATCACGCCCATGAAAGAATGAAGGAGATTAATTTGCAGAGGAATTTGCAAAAATCATGAAGGTTGTGCCATAAAAAGAAATGTATTTCTTATGAGTAAAAAGCTAAGAGTATACAAATAGAGGCCTATCACAGGCACTCAAAGCCACGGTCATTCAGAAAGATAGGGCACAAATATTGTTTGACAAAATAACTTGAGGAGATTTTCTTCTCATAAAATGACGCCATGATTTCAACACAGAGGAAAAAGTTTACCTATTACAAAGTGACAGTTTTGATGTTTTTCCAGTAGCTAGAACTCATGGAAGCAACAGAGATCTCCAGTAAAGAAACTAAAAACCCTAGCATGGCGGTCAGCTTCTTCGTGAAGCTTCTTCTCTAAAGTCAAAAATGTGAATGATTATTACTTTAGGTTTCCTTGCTTTTGTTTGGCCAAAGTCGAAAGTTTTGGTGTTTGTTTTTACAAAAAATCATTGTCAATTATTATTCTTCTTTTCTCCCATGGCTTAAAGTCAAAATAATCATCAACAATATGGAGATGGTCGACTATTTTGATGTACATGGTCGACTAATGTTTATTTGATGAAGAATGGAAAATATATGCCAAGTGTGGTCAACCTTATGAGCTAAGAATAATGGTTAATTTTTGTGAGATATTTAAGATATTGCATGGTGGTTGGCTAATGATTATTTAGGGGAGAATGCATATTTTTAAATATATGCTAAGTATGATTTATGAGGTACAGAAACATGCTTTGCTAAATTAGCTTTATTCTTCAGTTTATTTGTATTATTCAATGTAAATGAATTAATTAAATGATGCATTATAAATCATTTAATTAATTCATCATCTTAAAATACAAATAAAGAACATTATGTAAAGTTGAGTCACAACTATAGGTTCAACCAAAGCTTTGTCATGCGAAATGGACTTTAAGTTATCATGGGCGAATTGATTAAAGCAAGGAGGATTTTTGCATGTTTTAGCTCACGTTTAGAGATTTCCAGTTTAGTTTGAGTTGCAGATCAGTTGCATGCTTTATGAATGCGAGTTCAAGACTGAGTTCACTCATTTTTGCATGAGTTTGAACCTTCTTCTCATGGATTTTTGCTTCTACTCATATTTCACCTTGGAATTATCATTTTCTCACTGAAATTGACTTTCAGTTTCATGTTCATGCACTTTGAAGTGCATTCTCATTGTATATATTGAAAAAGTTTATCTTTTTCAGTGAGTTCTTGTTTTCTGCCTTTTCCTTCAGCAAGGAAGACTATCCTGTAACTTAGCATTTTAGATTTAATACAATTTTTAAAGCTTTACAGATTATCATTTTTTGCAAAGTTTTCTTCTTTTCATTATGGCTATTCAGTATTGGCCTTCTCAAATTCAAGAGTTTTGTATTTATTGAATGTTTAAGATGTGAATTTAATGTGTTTGATTTCAAAGCCTTTAAATTCCTATCACGTTCATGAATACATGTACATGAAAAATAAATTTTAATTTCAGATCATAAGTTGTGCTGTTAATTTATCCTCTCCTTTAGGTTGTGAAAATATCATTTTCCTTCATTAAGAATGGATTGTCAGGCCTTCTGATGAAACACTTATGTAATTAGATTTCCAAATTTGAGTTGTGAAAATAGATTTCGTAATAATCAGTTGTGAATCAATCTGCTCATAAATATCAATTAGGTGCATCACCGAGGTTTTTGTTTCAGTTTCATGCATTTAGCAATAGTTTTTCTATCCCTTTTCTCAAAGAAAATCATTCAATTACCTAATTGATCATCAAATAGGAAGCCGACCTAGAATCCAGAGGTTCAATCTCATTATATGTCACCCACAACCTGAGTTTGATCCAATATTTCAACAGATTGCTGAATTTAACCATTCAAGCGTTCAGGTGCAATCTGTTTGACAATAATTCCAATGAAACAATAGAAATTACCTCAAGGTGTGGGACCTTGCAAGTTGAGGTCAAGTATTCAAAGAAGGCTGGCTTCCTCTTGTGATCAAAGTGCAGATGTGTTGGTCCAACCCAACACATGAAAACCTACCACTAACCCTATTCTAACAAATCACAAGGGAAAAGGGAGAGAAAGAATGTATAAAAGGGAAAGGGGAGGTGATACACCGTGGTAGAAATTTTTCTTCCTACTTGAAATTGTACAAAAAGTTGATGAAAATAATCTAAAATCTCACAAAGTTATCTATATTACCAACTCCAAGAGGCACACATGGAGGTTAGGGTTTTACAAGGCATTGGTTGGAAAGGAAAATTCACAAAACTATTTTAACACAACATGCATACATAGAAGTAAATAAATTATCATTCAAACATGAAGGTAATGAATATTTACACAACATATTTGACGAGACAAGAGGTAAAATGAAGAGATTTTAATTAATATATAGGATTGAAAACTAGTTTACAGTTGAAAAATGCAAAATGCATACGACTGCCAAAGAAACTAATGAATAATCCCTTAAAATGAGCACACGATTACTCTTTATACATGATAGAAACCCAAAAGAACATGCACATGAAGAGTGTAACTAACACACAGTACCCACTCAATCTCATTGATGATCACGTGTGTTCGTGCATTGAAGAGTGAGATCTCTCATGAAAACTGTGATCTAGGCATGATCATCGACATAAGGGACACCTGACATGGGAACTACCTATCTTCTCCAAAACCACACATAAAACATTAAATACCCTCCCCACCACCTTAAAAATTGGGATTAGACATATGAGGAAAGTTGTTGGGAATTAATGGTGACTATGACCCAAGAAAATGTGTTTTGGAGTATTGTTAGAGTTTTAGGTCTGAAAGATCCTCTCTATTGAACATTAAATAGTTCGTGCCTCCAAAAAATCACCTTTTTCAAACATCGGGCATCAAGCCTATTAAGGAACATTGTTTGAAAGGATGGAGAGAAGAACACCATGATCCCAAAAATCAGAGGATAAACCTCGTCGAGCATTAGGCATTAGACATACCTCATATTGCATAATGCTTCAATGAATAAGATGATAAAGAAATCATGATCCCCAAAATACCACCTATTGGTCGTCATGCATCAGAGAGAAGGATTACACCTTATCACAAAATGTGATAAGGAAGAAGAGGGATACTCGATGCCCAACATCCAAAGGTAAGATATCAAAGGTCAGGGGTTAGGATGAAACCTTATGTCTTATCGTAAAGATAAGACAAAATTTAGACAAAAAGCTCGATCGTTGAAAGCCAAAAAATGCGATGTTGAGGATCAGGAGGAAGGCTTACCACTTAAGATGAAAAGATGGTAAGAGGTAAGGAAGAAGGCCAATCCCCGAAGTCCAAAAATTCAAGAGTTAGTCAAATTTTCAAGGATTTCATCGAAACTTCAGTGATCAGGGAGGAAATAAGGCTTATGAAAGGGAAGCGATAAGGGTTAAGGGTTAAGGTCGATTCCCAAAACCCGAAACACTTAGGCAAGCCATGAAAAGAAGAGGCGAAAAGGATGGAACCTTGAGAGCAATAAAGAAGGCATGCAGGTATGTAGGTAAGTGAAAGTCCGAAACTTCAACACTTATCCAATTTTGGGAGTTTTCAAGATATAATTTATGCAAGATGACCCATATAAGATTTCTCGGGTCAATTTTGATTGATGGGGGTCAGTGCAGGATCATGGGGGTCCAAACTAGGCCTCTAAGTGGCGATGAAAATTCAAAAAATCAGAGTTAGACAACTTGACATAAAAATTTGAATAGGTTATTAACATAATTTGAAAAATATGTAAGAACAAAAGTTGTAGCAAATTGAATGTAGTTTCTAGGCTACTAGTCCTTTTTTGGAAAAAAGTAAATTTGTTTTGAGAAAAATTGAAATTTTAATGCAATGGTACTAAATTTTCAGGAAAAGGATAAGAAGCAGGTGTATGTCTGACCACCCTAAGTACAAGAAAAACATAATATTCTTTTTTGAAATTTTCAATATAAGTAGAGGACACATGCCCGGATGTGCCAAAAAAAAATTTGTAATTTTTTCCACGTAAATAATTAGTTATGAATTTTTTATTAGAACATTTCAGAATTATTAAAACGTTTGTGTCTGACCACCATAACTTGGTCAAAAAATTATGAAATTCAATTTTTTTTTATCCTATAGTATGCGAAGCATAGAATGTGGTGCATTTTGTAGATTCAAAAAATGTTAAGTAGTTTGAAAGTTATAGAAGTTTTTCAATTAGCCCATCAATCAGGACTTTAGACGTAATGTAGGTAGAAAATCAATAATAATTATTTATTAAATTCAAAATAAGGAAAAAGTTATATTTGTGGAAAGCTGACAATTTTTTCTATAAACCTTTTTCGTTTGATGAAATTCGGGTAAAAAAAAGTCGTTAGCCACACTTGGGCGAACTTTGAAAAACTAAACAAATTTTCAAAAACACATTTTTCGGGTTGACTTTCTAGGTTAGGCAATCCCAAACCAAATCCCGAGCCAATATCCTTTTTGGTTTGGTAATACCAAACCAAAACGGATATCCATTAGTTATTTTTTTTATATTATTTATAATACATAGTATTATATAATATGTATTATGTATTTATAATACATATATTTATAATATATAATATTATGTATTATAATATGTATTATATATAATATATTATATACTATATACTATATTATATTATATTATACATTATTATATTATATATTATTATATTATTATATTATATTATTATATATTATATTATATATTAATATATATAATATAATATATATTATTATATTATACTATATAGTACATATATTTTGTATAGTATTATATATTATATATTTATTGACGTGCAACCAATTCACAAGAAAGAGAGAGAGGGAGGGAGGGACTTGAGAGAGAGGGAGAGAGAAAGACCCAAGAGGGAGTGAGAGACCTGAGAGGGATGGGGGGAGAGAGTTGGGGGAGAGAGGGAGAGAGAGAGAGAGAGAGAGGGAGAGAGGGAGGGAGAGATTCAAAGAGAGAGAGACTTGAGAGAGACAGAGGGGGGCCTGAGAGTGAGAGGGAGAGAGAGAAAGAGAGAAAGACCTGAGAGTGAGAGGGAGAGAGAGAAAGAGAGAAAGACCTGAGAGGGAGAGGGAGAGAGTTGAGAGGGAGAGTGGAAGGCAAAGAGGGAAAGAGAGAGACTTGAGAGGGAGAGAGAGAGAGAGGGAGAGTGAGAGAGAGGGAGAGAGAGACAAAGAGATTCTTGAGAGAGAGAGAGACCCGAGAGGGAGGGAGAGAGAGAAACTTGATCTAGGGAGAGATAGAGACTTGAGAAGGAGAGAGGAAGCTTTGAGAGACTTGAGAGAGAGAGGGGGGGAGAGGGAGAGACCTGAGAGAGAGAGATAGAGAGAGAGAGAGTTGAGAGGAAGAGTGTTTTCCTGTGTTGAGACCCTCTAGAATAAGAAGTGATACAACCATAAAAAAAACCATTATAACTCAATTCAACATTAATGCCATTAAAACCTTCAATTTTAATAACATGTCATTAGATCATTCATGTAAAAGGTATAAAATCATCATGAATAAGAATCACTATCTTCCAATCATGATACATAAATAAGAACATAATGTACACCAAAGGGGTTTGATGCAACTTTCAAACAAAATCCTTAGAAGACATCAAGATACATGTTAATTAGATTGTTCATGTGAAATCTATACAATAATTATGATCAACAAATAAGACATCAGTCAACCATGATGCATGAATAAACACTATATATGCACACTATATATGAACAAACACTAAATTAATAGATTATTTAATATTTATCACTAAATTTTTGTCTCATCATTACACTATTAAATATTCATAAATTCAACACTAAAAATATCCATCCAACCAAATTCTTTATAAAATATCCATCCAAGATCAATTTTTTTATAAATATAAGATCATTGTCTTAATAAAGTTTTGTGGCTCTCAGCTTTGTGTTTTCCTCTTTAGATTGGGACTGTCTCCTTTCCTCTAGCCATCGTTGATGCTCGTCTAAGTCCACTTCCATGGACCTAATTGCATCAACAACAGTTTGCATTTTTTATGCAAAACGCCTCAATAATGGGTGAACACATTCTTCATTTTGAATAGCGTTAACTTGATCCTAAATGGTTCTAACATTCACATCGACTTGTTCTTGAAAGTGAGCACCATTGGATGTAGGTGGTGGAGTTGGGGGGTTACGAGGTGGATTGGTTGGAGCTGGAGGGCGTAGATCCATGATTTAGATATAAGTGAACCTACATTAAATTTGTAATTTAAAAATGTAAGATACATGTTTAAAAATCCCCTTAAACCATTCAATATAAATGACTTAATTGAATACAAATGAAAAAATGTGTAAAGCTCATTTATGTCTAAGGCATGTAAATAGAAAACAAATAATTGTTAAAGTGATTTGAAATCTCATTTAAAAATACATTAAATTTTTACCTCGTTGCAATGTGGAAGTGTTAAGCTCCAAATTGATTCAACAAAGGTGGAAGAGTTAAGCTCCAAATTGCCAATACTTAGTGAATCTATATACATAGTTAGTAATGGTTAAACAAAACTTGTCCCTACAACCATAGGGAAATGGGAAAAGTTAACAGGCAATAATCAATGGGCTATGCGGGAGGCTATCATTCGTATATGATACAATATGATAGCCTCCTACATAGCCCATCGATTATTACCCATTCACTTCACCCATTTCCCTATGGTTGTAGGGATAAGTTTTGTTTGGTCAGTACTAACAATGGATCCAGATTCACCAAGTATTGGAAATTTAGAGCACTTCCAACAAGGATCCTTTCTATTTTGAGAGCTGAGGAGAGTCAAAACAATTAAAAAATTAAAAAACAAATTGTTTACCAAAGAAATACTAATTAAAAATAAGAAACAAAACAATAATTTAAGAAACATGAGAATAAGTGATAAAGAAGAAGGAAAAATAGACAAGAATGTAAAACAGTTTAAAAAAATGCAGAAAGGGGGTAATGAAGGTCCTATTTTATGTTTATTTAGTATGCTAGGTTCAATTTTATGCTTTTTTTCTAGTAATGAAGGTTCCATTTTTTTGTTTGATGTTTTTCTTTTGTTTTCCACTAACTAGGGTTTCAATTTTTTTTGTAAGTTTAGATAGAAATGAAAAAATTCAATAAAACTACAAAGAATGCAAAAAAAAGACTTAAATTAATCACTAATTAGCAAAAAAAATTGAAAAAATGCAAAAAACACATACTTGGAACTTGTTGGAGGTCGATGCTCGACTGCTGCATCATAAAAATGAGGTAGGGTTCATGAAAATAAGGAATAATTCCCGTTATAAAGTCCTCAAAGAAACAGATATCCATTATAAACGGATATCCATTTTTTAAAACTATATTATATTCCCATGTGGCTTCAAATTAAATGGAATAAAAAATGGATATCCATTTATTATATAATAAATTTATTGTATATAAATATACAATAGTATATTTCACATATAATATATATGAAATATATTATATTATATATTATATATTATATATTTTATGATTTATATAATATATAATATATAATATATATGATATATTATATAATTCATATAATATATCATATATTATATTATATAATATATAATATATTTAATATATATTATATAATATATTTAATACATTGTCTCCCTTTGAAAATGAGGCAGGCTTTCTCCTCAACAAAACAGATATCCATTATCTCTATTATAAATTTATTAAATATAAATATACTATATATTATATATTAAATATATTATATAATATATTCAATACATAGTATCCCTTTGAAGTCTCCATCTCCCTCTCAGATCTTTAATATATATTTAATCATTGTATAATAAAGAGAGGGAGAGAGAAAGACCTAAAAGGGAGAGAGGGAGAGAGAGAGAGACCTGAGAGGGAGAGAGGGAGAGTGAGGGAGAGAGGGAGAGTGGGAGAGAGGGAG
>VDFB02270651.1:635351780-635431586 GCA_007258455.2 Sequoia sempervirens
AATTTATAGCATGAGAGGTAACAAATATCCGTTATCTATTTTGTTACTGAGGATTTTTTAGACTAGCGAGCATGTCATTTGGAATACATAACAGATATCTATTTGGAATGGATATCCGTTTCAAAATGGATATCCGTTTTGTAGGTTATATAAAAAACAAAAAAATGGACTGCTTTGAGTATTTCAACGGTCCCTACATTCTTTCTGTCATGAAATTCTCGTGCTTTATGTCTACATCAAACGAAATTTATATTTTCAAATATTCTCTAACACTTTTTTTAGAATTCCAATCATTTGTGTGTGTGTTTTTTTTTTGTGCAATGGGGAGCAACGATCGGCGTAAGAGAAAAGGTAAAAGGAAACTTACAGTAGATCAAATTGAAGCATATAGAGCAAAAGATAGAGAAAGTAATAGGAAAAGAAGACAAGGTATGCAAAATATTCAAATTGAAGCTTCTTCCGAACCATTAAATGTTAATTCAAGTGAAGATGAAATAGAAATTGAAAAATATTGAACATTATATTGAAATTGAAATTGAAAATGTGGAAATTGAAAATGAAAATGTGAACAACATTGAGAATGAAAATGTTGTTGAAAATGTTATTGAAAATGTTGAAAATGAAAATGTGGTTGAAAATGAAATTGTTTTTGATAATGAAAATGTTGTTCAAAATGAAATTGTTATTGAAAATGTTGAAAATATTGAAAATAGAGAGAATGAAAATGTTAATAACATCGTACTTGAAAATGAGAATGTTGATAACACTGAAAATGTTGAAAATGAACCTTATGTAACACCTAATTACAAAAGAACCCCTAAATTATTGGTTGAAATAGATGAGAACATAATTGATAATCTTGAAGGAAAAAGGTCAGAACGAATGGTTCGTTTGTGGGCTACGAAAAATGTTCAATGAATTCTTTTCTAATAAGACATTAACCGAACAATGCCAACTTTTTGTGCAATTACTTAAGATTTATAAAATGGGACCATTATTAAAAAAATTGAAGATTTGTCTCACAAAAAAATTAGAAAAAATAGTCTTATTGTAAAAAATATTTTTAATGCTCTAACCTCTATTGGAAAGACTAGTAAGGAAAAAGATAAAAGGGCTGCTCGAAGAGTTATCACAACCTCACTAGTAAGCCATCATTTAAAAAATGCTCGTTTAATGAGACAAACTTGTATTATTTTAACTTAAATCATAAAACATTGAATAGAGCACTCTCAAGAAGAGGAAGACTCGATAGTGCTCTTCAAAATGATACGTGAGATTTTAGTGGGAGGCTTCCACATGTTGATAAAAAGCTAACTGATAATGTAAAGATGAAAATTGAACAATATTGAAATTTTCACTCTAGAGTATCATCGAATGTAAAGGATGTTTTAAAGTTATGATTGGTAATCGAGATCGTACACCGCATCCTAAACATTTTTTAGAATCTAGCCAAATAATTTTTTGCGAACAATTTTTTCAAGAACATCCACATTTGCAAATCTCACAAAGGGCTTTTGAGTCTTGCAAGCCATTTTATTGTGTTCCTATTAAGTTTCGTAATACATGTTGTAAATACCATGTTGAGTTTTCAATGTATTATGAATTGTTATGCCATGTTTGTTCTACTATGCATACTAACGAAATGTTGTACGAGTGTCATGCAGTGCAACTTCCCAAGTCATCCAGGGAGTTGTTAGATTAATTTTTATGCAAATGTTAGAGGTGATGGTTGCTTATTTTATAGAAATGATTGTTTAAATCAAACGTGTTTGCAATGTGGTGTTTTATCGAAGTTTGTAACATGCTTTCATGAGGGTGGCGATCATGATTTTGGTAAAAACATTGTTGAGAAAAACATGAGACAATCAAATACACATTGAAGAGTGGAGGTGAGGGTTCTAGATGCGAGTTGGTTGCAAGAGAGGTAAGTATTATTGATTTTATTTTAGATTTTAAGAAAAATATTTTCTATAAGTATGCGAGGTATAGCCATAGGTCATAGTGGTTGGATCCACAATTCAAGATGTGTAAAGACTCTTTCCCCATTGGAACTATTGTATTTGTAGTTGATTTTTTTGAAAATTATACATTGCAACCAAAAAATGAATTTCAATCACAATATTATAATTATATTCAAATTTCTATTTATGTCCACATAACATATAGTCATGCCCCTAAGAGTACAGAAGAGGACAAGAAGATAATCAGGGAGTACCATTTTTACATGAGTGATGATAGATCTCATTCATCTGAGTTTGTACAACATTGTTTTGAAAACTTTTTTGAGTTCTTGTAGGAAAGAGGAATTGCAATGGGTCAACATCTGATTTGGTTAGATAGCTGCATAGGGAAATTCAAGAATGCTTGCATGTTTTATTGGTCGAGCAGGATGCATATAGAGAGGGGTGTACCACATATTTGGAGTTTTTTTGAAGTTGGGCATGAAAAAGGAAAGCATGATGGCATAGATGCATGTGTGAAGAGAGCTTTGGTTAAGAAACAAATGAAGATTAGAGGTGGTGCAACATTTAGTGATGCGTGTTCTATTATGGATTGGCGTACTTATGCACTATCATGAGGAGGGACACTTGATTCACAAGTGTGTCAGTTCTTTTAGTTGGTTGAGGAGGGCACAATGGGAGACATAATTGAATGTCAAACAATTAGAGATTCTTCAAAGATACATTCAGTTCGAAGCTCAGATGCGATTACATAGACCATATGGACACGAGAGATGGCTCATTTTTGCAATAATTATATTCAGTGTGATTGGGATTAGTGTGAGTCAAGTGAGTGGGTAGATACATGGATTCCATAGTACCTAATCCCTTTATCTATAACATAATCCTTATTACAAGATGTAATGGAAATTTGACTACGATCATCTTTCAAATCTTGTACAACCATGACATGTCTATGCAGTTGTAGCACCGTAGGGGAATGAAGAGGGATCAAACTATTGGTTGGCACGATGTGTATAGGGAGAGAAAAAGCTAACACAACTGATGAAAAATGAAGATGGGTTCATGTATCCTACAGGTTCAGTTGTTGTTTCTCGAACTTGGTTGCATTACCATTTCATCATCATTTAGGTTGTTTACAATAATATAGATTTTTTATTCTAATTATATTTAGATGTTGATAAAAAAGTTATGATCACACAAGTTCAGTTGTTGTTTTTTCAAACTTGGTTGCAAACATATATGATTAGAAAGAACGGTGTACCTGCATTTGAAGACTATGAGAAACAAAAAACCATTCTCATGTATTCAAACCTTGTTATAGCAACAAATGTCAAGTTATTGAGACATCATGCTAGACCAAAAATTAAAAAAATATGGATAATTAGTAGTGTTGATCACGAAGCATTACTGGAAACTCTGAAGGTAAGAGATGACCCTGTATGCACACTTGAGTAGCAGATCATTTGTTGTATGGGACATGTATGATATTGTTCATCACATTTTGATATTGTTTATCTGCTAAGGTTCATTATTTAGGTTGTTTAGAATAATATATATTTGTTATTCTAAGCATCTTTTCTAGTTTGCATTACCAATTCATCATCATTCAGGTTGTTTAGAATAATATAGATTTGTTAGTCTAAGCATCTTTTCTATTGTGGCCATATAGATTTTTTATTTGAACTATATTGCAATGTTCCTGTCACGATTGATCATGGAGTTGCTGCAACAATAGCCAACTTTGATCCTTTGTTAGAGGTATGCAACATATTAGAATAATATATATTTTTTATCTTAAGCATCTTTTCTAGTTTGCATTACCAATTCATCATCATTTAGGTTGTTTAGAATAATATAGATTTGTTAGTCTAAGCATCTTTTCTATTGTGACAATATAGATTTCTCATTTGAAGTATATTGCGATGTTCCTGGCATAATTGATCATGGAGCTGCTGCAACAATATCCAGCTCTGATAATTTGGAAAAGGTATGTGAGAGATTACAATAAGATAGATTTGTTATTGTAAGCATCTTTTATAGTTTGCATTACCATTTCATCATCAATTAGGTTGTTTAGAATAATATAGATTTGTTATTCTAAGCATCTTTTCTATTGTATGTAGCTTAACTGTGACCTTGATGCTTTGTATAAGTGCTTGTCACTCTAGGACGTCAACATGCTACTATTGTGGAAGACTGTGCTAACCGCAAAGGCAGCCCGTGCTCTATTTCCTTCCCCTACTAGGAAATGACTATGTATTAGGGCCATTTTTTGTATGCCTATGTGGCATTTTGTAAATCCTATATTTGGTAACAGTTATTGAATGATAATATCATTCATATTGTGTACACTTTACGTGTATGCATTTGTATACTTTACAACTTATGTGTATACTTTGTCACTTATGAGTATTCCAATGTATACTTTACGACCTAGATGTTTTAATGTGTATACTTTGTATTCGTGTGTGTAGTTCATGACTTAAGTGTATATGAGTAAATGAATCACTTTTATAAATCCTATATTTGATAGCAATTATTGAATGATAATATCATGTGTATTGTGTATACTTTACAACTTATGTGTATACTTTGTCACTTATGAGTATTCTAATATATACTTTACGACCTACATGTTTTAATGTGTATACTTTGTATTCATGTATTTAGTTCATGAATTAAGTGTATTTGAGTAAATGAATCACTTTTTCACTTACTCACGAGAAACAAAATGAACCCTAAACACCTTTGCACCTTTACTTCACATCCATCTGACCCTTTTTCCATCAATTAAAAACTTGACACCACAAGAAAATGCCTTAGAGATATCTAAAACTACGAGAGGTTATTGTAGAGTGTCCCAACATGATCTGATAGCCTTGGACAGAGAGTCTATAAGCATCATGATTTCAAAAAAATAGCCCTTCAAAGATTGTTGTCTTTTAGCACTTTGGACTCTTAAGGGAAATTGTCGGTCCAATGTAGCTCGGAGTGATTCAAAATATTTTGGTGAAAAAGAGGACCATCCATAGTATAAACGTACCCATCCAGACATGTTGGAACAGTCCGTTTGGTTTTAAGAGTTGCAAAATGAAAGTTGCGCCACTTTGCAACTTTACGCTACTTGCATTTGACAACTTTTTCCTCAACAAAAAGCTTGTCACCATGGGAAAACGTCTCCCAAATAGAAAAAAAACAAGAGAGGTTATTGTAGAGGGTCTCAACATGATTCCATTGCCTCAGACGAAGAGTCTGTAAGAATTATGGTTTCCAAGAAATATCTCTTCAAAGATTGTTGTCTTTTAGCACTTTGGACTGTTAAAGGAAATCATCGGTCCAATGTAGCTTAAAGTGATTCAAAATTTTTTGGTGCAAAAGAGGACTATGCCTAGCATAAACGTACACATATGGATGTTTTGGAACAATCCATTTTGTCGTACGAGTTGCACCACTTTGCAACTTTACACTGCTTGCATTTGACAACTTTTTCTTGAACTGAAAACTCGTCACCATGGGAAAATGCCTCCGACATAGAAAAAAATGAGAGAGGTTATTGTAGAGGGTCCCAAAATAATCTCATAGCCTCATACAGAGATTCTGTAAGCATCATAGTTTTTGAGAAATATCCCTTCAAAGATTGTTGTCTTTTAGCACTTTGGACTTTTAAGGGAAATCGCTAGTCCAATATAGCTTAGAGTGATTCAACGTATTTGGGTGTAAAAGAGGACCATGCATAGCATAAACATACCCATCTAAATATTTTGGGACAATCCGTTTGGTCGTATGAGTTGTAGAATAAAAGTTGCACCACTTTGCAACTTTACACTACTTGCATTTGACAACTTTTTCTTCAACTAAAAACTCATCACCATGGGAAAACACCTCCGAGATAGCAAAAATAGAGAGAGGTTATTGTAGAGGGTCCCAACATGATCCCATAGCCTTGGACGAAGAGTCTTTAAGCATCACGGTTTCTGAGAAATAGCCCTTCAAAGATTGTTGTATTTTAGCACTTTGAACTCTAAAGGGAAATCGTTGGTCCAATGTAACTCAGAGTGATTCAACATATTTGGGTGCAAAAGAGGACCATCCCTAGCGTAAATGTACACATCCAGATGTGTTGGAACTATTCATTTGGTCGTATGAGTTGTAGAACGAAAGTTGCACCACTTTGCAACTTTACATTGCTTGCATCTGACAACTTTTTCCTCAACTGAAAACTCATCACCACGGGAAAATGCTTTCGAGATAGAAAATACTGAGAGAGGTTATTGTAGAGGGTCCCAACATGATCCCATAGCCTCAGACAAAGAGTCTATAAGTGTCATGGTTTCTGAGAAATAGCCCTTCAAAGAATGTTGTCTTTTAGCACTTTGGACTCTTAAGGGAAATTGCCAGTCCAATGTAGCTTGAAGTGATTCAGTGTATTTAGGTACAAAAGAGGACCATCCCTATCATAAGTGTACCCAGTCAGATGTGTTGGAGTAGTGTTTTTGGTCGTATGAGTTGTAGAACGAAAGTTGCACCACTTTGCAACTTTACACTACTTACATCTGACAACTTTTTCCTCAACTGAAAACTCATCACCATGGGAAAATTCCTCCAAGAGAGGTTATTGAATAAGGTCCCAACACGATCCTATAGATTTTGATAGAGAGTCTATAAGCATCATGGTTTTGGGGTAATAGCTCGTCAAAGATTGTTGTATTTTTGCACTTTGGACTCTTAAGGGAAATCATCGGTCCAATGTAGCTTAGAGAGATTTAGTGTATTTGGGTGCAAAAGAGGACCATCCCTAGCATAAACGTACCCATCCAGATGTGTTGGAATAGTCTGTTTGGTCGTACAAGTTGCAGAATGAAAGTTGCACCACTTTGCAACTTTACACTGCTTGCATCCAAAAACATTTTCCTCAACTGAAAACTCGTCACCACGGGAAAACGCCTTTGAGATAGCAAAAAATGAGAGAGGCTATTGAAGAAGGTCCCAACATGATCCTGTAGCCTCTATGAAGAGTCTATAAGCATCACGGTTTTGGGGTAACAACCTGTCAAAGATTGTTGTCTTTTTTCACTTTGGAATCTTAAGGGAAATTGTCGGTCCCATGTAGCTCAAAGTGATTCAGTGTGTTTGGGTGCAAAAGAGGATCATTCCTAACATAAACGTACCCATATAGTATGCCTATTTTTCTTAATGATGCATTATGGTTAGCAACATTCATTGTTGTGCATTACGATAATACAAATTGCATGTCGAAGGTCAAATAACATGCATGTCATGGAGTTGTATTTGGTTTGTTTCATGGTAGTATCACACTCATTTGGTTTGTTTAATGGTTGCATCATGGTTGAGTGATGTCATAATTGTTGATCATGATTATTGTATAGATTTCACATGAACACTCTAATGAACATGTATCTTGTTTAGTTGTAAGGACTTTGTTTGAAGGTTGCATCAAACCTCTATGGTTGAAAGATATTGATACTTACTCAAGATGATTTTATACCTTTTACATGTTATTAAGCTTGAATGAACATTGAGTGACATTGATTTTTATCAAGATGATTATATTACTTTCGAATGAACACTGTAACATGAAATACATTTCATTAAGTTGTATCCACTTTTCATTAATTTTAACTTCTTTTGAAATAAAAATCAGTTGCACACTTTATTACATGAGTTTAAAAAACAAAATAATGCCAAATGTAAATTCATTCAATAGAGCTTGAAATCATGGGTATTCTCAAATTGAGTGTTTGATAAAAATGTATTGGTATACATGTATGAAAAATGTGGTACAATAGAAAAGGCAATGAATTGTTTGAAAAAAATCCTCAAAGAAATAGATAGATTACCAATTGTAATTCATAAGTTCTATTAAAATGTAATTTCGTTAATCTATAAAATGCATTATCAATCATAACTTTAAACCATTCTAAGATAATTATACATTCCATTTTGAAAATTCAAAGTAGAAAGACATGCACACGAGGAAAAAATTAGATCGAATATCAATTCTTATATATCAAACTGTAGAATAATTGTGTTTGTGCATATACAAATTTGGCATATGCCTACTCAGAACAAGTTTTACAAAATGTGGCATATATGCCATCTCAAGATCTATCAAACCCTAAGTACATATCAATCTATATCATATCCTAATCCTATGTTGGACCATCAAAATTGAGCCTTCTCGAAGAAGTTAGTTGCTTTGAAGTTTTCTGCACAATAACATTTCAAACCACAAATTAGATTAATTATGTGAATGGTTGACAAGATAGACTAGTAAATAGAAACTTATATACCATCATTTATAAATTACAAATTTAACATCAAAATCAATATACATGTACTATATTATATCAATAATGCAATTCTTGTTTACCTCAAGTCTTGCTCTCTTTTCTGCAAGACAATTTGCATATGATTGTCCCTTAGGATGATTAGGAGTCCTCGTATAAAGTAATGGTCTCACACTCGTCGCAGTGTTGAGTCGAGCAGAGGACTATAGCAAATAAAATAAAAATGATACAAATTAACATATAATTGTTGAAAAATAATCATATCTACTAATCACATATCTACTCCTATCTAAATGTAAATGATCTGCAATATAAAATAAACACATACCTACTATGATGTTATGACACTAGATGGGCTCATAGTGGATGAATCAGCTAAGATGGTTTCCTATATAAAAAATGGAAAAAATGTAAATGCACATGCACATATAATTATAATGTTGAGAATAAAAAATATATATACCTGTTGTGCAACTTCATCCAATGGGTCAAACCCAGTCAACAAAGTTGTATAAGAACCAAGTTGTTGCATAAAAAGACAAGATTACATTAGACTATCAATATATGTAGTACATGCATTTAAACATAATAGATTTCAAAAATTACCATCTAAAATAACAATTTAAATAATTTACCATATATTGATTCTCTAGGGAAAATGAAATGGCAGTATGCGTAGCCTATTGCACTTCCAACATCTGCTCCTATGTCAACAACTGTTAAAAATTCTAGCACATAAACATAGATTAGTATAAATATCTCTCATAAAATATGAGAGAATTTACATAAAACACACTATGAAATTACTTTAAGTCTTACCGGTCCTCCCATATCATCCCTAGCAATCGATGTATCTCCTGCAAATGGTTCACTCCATGCTCTATCAACTCCTACATCTAACATATCATGAATCTCATAGTCAGATGTGTCTATGGAGGCCTCAGTGGACCGTCAGAGAGGTCTCAAATATAAATTGTTGCATGTAATGCAACAATGATGCACACAAATATGCCCCGAAGAGGATGGTGTACCAGTGGGAGCTGATAACTGTTTACCAGTCGGAGCTGATGCAGTAGGTGCACCACCATCATGTTGGGATGTATTAGGTGCAGCAGCATCGTGATGGGATGCACCGTCAAATGGTTGCACAACATGATGGCTTTGCATGACCAAATGATCACTCAATGAATGTAATGCATAAATGCTCAGAGTCCTTGCATCTACAACAATCTCAGGGTAAGGTAGTGGAGTCGGGGCAACAATAGGCGGAGGAGGATGAACTGGGGTGACTCGATGTGCTCTAGGTCTATCCTATGGCATCCCTCTACCAACACCCTAGAAATCTCACATGTCAAAGTAATTGACATGTTTCCATAGCACAAACTTAGCATATAATTTTTAGAGAAAATATTGAGGGACATCAAGATTGTTGTTGGGTGGTTTATAAAAAACCATCCATCAATGTCTCCAAAAATTATCTAATATGCCTCTATGGGTGCACCATTTAATTGAAAATTTTGGTTTTCTCACATTAACTGGCTATCCTGTTCTTCGATCGATGAATAAATGGGCTAATTGGGCTTTCGCAATATCAAGTGCCTTCACCTCATCATATAATAACCCATCGGCATAAAATTTTCTTTGTTCCTATTGCCACTGTGCAAATCTATTATGCTAAGTTGCCAAAGTTTCAACATTTGAAATGATTGTTTCCAAAGTGTTTTTCATGTCTGATAGCTCGTCGAGTGTCTCATAGATTTGACATATCTTTCTTAATTGATCTAAATTTCTATGAATAGACTCATGTATTGTTGGAACATTTTGATTTGGAAACAATGGTTGTGGTGAAGGAGGATTTGGAGGGTTTTCATTTTCTGAGAGATTAGGGTTTTCATTTTATGCGGGATTAGGGTTTTCATCTTGTGCGAGGTTAGGGTTTTCATCTTGTGCAGGGTTAGGATTTTCATATTGATCCATTTTAAACCTGTTAATTGATAAAAAAATTCAAAATTAACAATGGTTTTAATGCAATAAAAAATCTATCAAAATTACCCTATTTTTGACTAAAATTCAAAAAAAAACAATGCAAAATGAATAAAATTTGAAAAATCCAAACATACCTTAGAAATTTGATAGATTTTGAGAAAATTGACCTTTGGAAAACGGATATCTAAGTTGTAGACTAGAAAAGCCACACACAAAGAGATAAAATGAACGCTCGGGTTTTTCTTTTTTGATTTATAATACAGGAAACAGATATCCATTTCATGATTTATAGTTTTTTTTAAATATAGTCAGGTCTGGGACCCGACCATATTTAATTGGTGACAATTTTTTAAATATGTATAATATAATATAATATAATATTTAATAATTACATTATATTATATTATATTATATTATATATTATATATATTATAATATAATATTATTATATAATATAATATAATATACATTATATTATGTATAATATATATTATACTAGCAATCACACCTTGGTGTGCAATGGGTACGCCGAAGAGGTGTGGAAGATAAATTAGGAAAAGAAATTTGGTCTATTTTTTTAAACATTTTGCAAAACATGAGTCAATTGGTAGGCCATTTAGCAAATGATGTTGGTTGAGTAACAAAGGTCTCAATGGAGAAATGATACCTTCAAAACAATTATGCATCCTTTTATAGGGATCCAAACATGATTGAAACAAAACTTCTCAATGAGGAAATAAAGAAGATAATTAGGCTCCATTACCAATAGGATCATGTTACAATTTTTATTAGAATCCATTTTAAAAAAAATCATGGAATGAAATGATTGCAGGATATGTAGAAGATGGATTTTTTTTTAAAGATTAAGAAACTTATCTTCCTCATCACATTTGGCAGTGTATTTCTAACTTGTGCCAAAATTGGTGATTTGGAGAGGTTATTTCATGGGATGCAATGAATGCAAGATATGCACAAAATGGGTTTTTTTTTAAATATTTAAAAACTTATCTTCCTCATCAGATTTGGCAACGTACTTCCAGCTTGTGCCAAAATTGGAGATTTGGAACAGGGTATGAACATCCATCAAAGCATAAAGGATAGAGGAATTTTGTAAATATGGCACAATGAACAAGTCTCCAAGCCGACCATTTCACATTTGGAAGCGTACTTCCAATATGTGCGTTTCACTTTTTCTATTTTTGTATTTCATTAATAGTAGAAAAAAAATGTGGAAATAAGGAGGTTCTTAGTCTCCATCTCTTGGAGAGGTAGAGATGGAAAATTCTATTAGATCACAATTGGTGGGAGAACAACCTCAACCATTTAGAATATGTCAGATATCAAGCTTCATAATTTATAATTGTGTAGCACATGAGTATGACCAAGTAGAATAGACAAGGAATTTACGAGAGTTTGATATAAACAGGCATCATAAAAATAGTGAATAATTCCTAATAAAGAATAAGAAGGGAGATCTTTTTGGAAGGAAAAATAGTTCAACCTTCTATAGTTTTAAATTCTCAACACCTCTATCAAGCGTTGATGCTAGAGTGCCTTGGCAAGGGTCCCACTTGGTGAGAAATTTGGTGTTGTGAGTGTTTCTTTTCCAAGTAAGACGTTGATTAGGAAAATTTATTTGATGTTGGTTTGTTAACTATAGGATTCATGTTGCCACTTGGAATATTTGCCTCTCCTTGCAAAGTGATGGATCTCATTGCACCAAACAAAAAAAAATGCCAAAACTACTTTGCAATCTAAGATTTGGTGAAATATTTCCTTTAGTAAATGATTTGACCTACTTTGACAACTTTAAATATGGGTATGACCTTGTTCCTTCTGTTGTTCATCTTTGTTTCCAACTATCTGGTCCCTGCAATAGGTACACTGTAATCGGGATTCAATCCCTACCTAGAAATGTTTTTTCTCTATTTGGTGCACTCAAATGTGGACAATTTGAAAACTTATAGAGAAGCAATCTAATATTCTTGTGATGCCTTGTGAGGTTTTCCTTTTGTGGGTGCAAAAAAACTTCATTACCATCCTTCTGTTCTAGTACAACACCCAGAAGAGATCATGTTGTTGCTTGCATTAGGTGTTTATCTTACAAAATGTTTTATACTTTCTACTAAATGTTATGAATCTTCTCAATAATATTGTTGCTTTCTCAGCTTCTTTCTCAATAGAGGAATGTTTTTTTGCTAAAGGCACAAGATAAGCTATTCTAAACCACGATAAAAGCTAAAACTGTAAACAAACTTGAAAAAAATTCCATCCTTAAGAAATATGCCAAGTTTCGTTGTAGTTGTGTTGTAAGACAATAGGTTTCAAATGTGCACTCTATGGCAATGTAGATCCAAAGTAGATGCAATATCAATTTTTTCACACCTTCCATTTGATTGTTAGTCTGAGGATGGAAAATCATTGAAGTGGTCAGGTTGTATCCATCATAGACCAAATATTTTTTTAGAAAGTAATGAAAAATCTAGTGTCTCTATCTAACAAATGTTTGCTGCCAACAAAGAGAAAATTTGCAGGCAAGTCCTATTTTGTTGGTCAAGCCGGCCTCCACAACTGATAGAGCAGAGAAATGCTTGATATGCACAGTTGTAATCACATTTTTCTATAAAAATTGAAGGCCAACAACAATATGATTTAACACTACACACAGGCATAAACACCCTTGCCCAATGTATGGCCCTTTAGGCACTCAACTGCGTCTAGGATTAGGTTGAGGTATATTTGGGTGTGAAAGATAGAAATTATTAAAGAAAAACAAGAGAAAAAATGTATGACAATCAAATGCATCCAACTACATGATAGCCAAATCACAATGCATCCACCCTAGAGCCCTTGTGCATTTGAGGGTTTATGGTCTAGGAGTTTAGGATGTGAAATAAAATTAGCCAAACAAGATTGAATCATACTAAAAGTCATAGATATATTCTAAAAAAATTATGATTGTCCACAAACTCTTAAAATATGAAGATAATGATTCTTGTGTTAAAGTTGTGTTCCTTCAAGAACATGAAGAATATATACAAATTACATTATTGAAATGAGTTTCTAGAAAAAAGTGTGTATATTTTTTTTTCATCATTTATTCTAAATAGAGTAAAAGACCAATTGTTCAAACAAAATGGACAACCTAAATTGTTTCGTGACTGGGCCAAAGAAGGGATTTTTGTGGGTTTGTGACATTATCAATTTTTTATCTACTACATATGCTACTATATCTATTTTGTAAGGGAGCTTCTGGTCTGCCATAGTAAATACTCCTACAAATTTAGAATCTACTCTTATACATGCCATTATAGAGCCTTCCATATTCCACATATCTGATACATCTATAATTCACCATTGGTAAAATGTTAGTGGTCTAAAATTTGTAATAGAAAGAATAATTACTGTTGCAAGTGTCAATTTTACCTTGCATACATGTCTACCAGAGTTGTTGCAACTGCAACATCTAATAAAATTCCTCTATTCTTTAAGCTTTGATGGATGTCCATACCCTATTCCAATGCTCTTATTTTGGCACAAGTAGGGAGAATATTGGAAAAATTTGTGGAGACTGTCTTTACACCTGCCAATTGTATTTGCTTGAAAGTTTCTAAATTTTTTTAAAAAAAATTCATTTTGTGCATATCCTGTAAGCATTGCGTTCCATGAGATAACCTATCTTTGAGGCATTTTGTCAGACTATTCACGTACCTTTTCTATCCTTCCACATTTTGCATATATATCTACCAGAACAATTCCAACTATAATATCTAAAAAAAATCCTCCTTCCATGATGCTTTGATGGATGTCCATACCCTGTTTGAAAGCTCCCATTTTGGGACAGATAGGGACAATACTGGCGAAGGTTTTGGAACTTGGCTTTACACCTGCCAATCACATTTTCTTGAAAGTTTTTAAATCCTTTTCAATAAATCCATTGTGTACATATCCTACAATCATTGCAGTCCATGAGATGACATACTTTTTAGGTATTCTATCAAACAGTTCATGTGTGATAGGCAGAAGGGCTCAATGGCGACTTTTATCAGTCTAGAAGACATGTCAACAATTCCTATTTTTTGTTGGCAACTGCCTGGTTAACCATTTTCTCTTTGTGAAAGTCTTGCTTGATAAACTAGTAATAGTTTTAGAGCTAGTTTTATTTGAGGAACAGTTATTATATTTTAAACTACAGTCAATATTGTGGGTTATTTCCTGGAAAAAGAAAGATATTAATGCCTCTATAAAGGACAAGAAATAGGTAGTTGCTATACGAATGGAAGAGTTTTACTTATACCAAGGCTCTTAAACCAACTGATTTTCTGATTCTGAAACTTTTCAAGATGAAAAGAAATATGCTAACTTCCTTTAGATCTTTAATAAGAAATGAACACGGTGGAATTATTTGTTGTATGCACTAACATAATTGTTACCATGTCTCTTGCTACCTTGTAAATATCTTTGATAAGTATAATCCTTAAGAGCTTCGTCTTTGTCAAGTTATTCATTGATATTTAAGATTTAATTCTGTGGTGTGTTGTGCAGTGGTGTCTAGAAGGAAAGACCGATTTGGTCTTTCATCCATGAGCTCCATTCTTTAGGAAGCATCTTCAAAAATTATATTTTTCCAAATTTGGTTTGGCTATATGTTGATATTGTCATCGGTTGTCATCTTCAATTTCAGCATTTCAGCTTTCCATTTGATCTTTGAAGTAAGTCATGGCAGACATATAGTGCAGACCTTAGATCTTCATTGATGCAAGGAAATTGAGTTGAGTTTAATTATGAAGAGAAATTATGGGCTTGTAAAAGTGTTTTAATGGCGATCATCTTCTTGGCTGCAAATTCATTCCCACACATTTAGTGTAAATTTTCCTGGAACTTCTTCCAGAATAATGCAAGCTGATAATAAATACGTGTGTGAGTGGTAGCTAGGGAGGTGGCGGGATTGCGAAAAAGTAGGATATATTTAACAATGATAACAATTCAATGGATCAGATTTAATCAACCGTCTTACATTGTTTGTATTGATCTTTTGACCATTGATTTCACTAATTAGCTTGACTATTTTCAAATAGGACACGCCTTTGGCATAATTATATAATATAATATATATTATATTATACTATTTTATATATAATATAATATATATATAATAATATATTTTATATATATTATATTATATTTAATATATAATATTATATAAATATTATAATAAAATATAATATTATAATATATTAAATATATTATGATATAATATTAAATTAACAAACATTAGTACATTTTTTTAATTTAATTCGTATATGATAAATATATTAAAAAAATATTATAATATATAAAATAAAACAATTGGTCAGGGTCGGACCCGACAAAATTATAAACTCTAACTTATACTAAACAGATGTTCATTTAGAATCAAATATTTGTTTTAAAAAGGATGTCTGTTTAGAAACGAATATTGTACTTGGGCCTACAAAAAGTCAAAGGCGTGAATTTCACATTTTTGGGTGTGTTAAAAATGCATTTTTTTCACATCACCACTTTTTGGACCCCCATGATCTTGCACAGACCCATGGGTCATATAAGGTGGCATGAAATGTCAAAATTTTAGTGAAATTTGTGGTATGATTTCCTGCTAATCATGGGATCTAGGGGCCTTATCAATCCATTGGGTATATAGTCAAAAGGGAAACTTCAACAATTGGCTTTCCTTAGAAAACAAAATATGTGCTATATGCACTTGGAGGAAGACAAAAGCAAATAGGGACATACATTACCTTAAGGAGAATGCAGGGTGTGTAACTACACTTCTTGAAAAAACAACTAAGCTAATATGTACATGCAATCTCAAAACCTTTTAGAAGTAAGGTTTGATATGAATCCCATTAACTTAGATAGGAAAAACTTCAATATCATTCCTAGAGAGATGAAAAGCATTAGCCTCCTTACAATTGATGATGACATATGGGCCACTCTAGATATTATTAAATTTAGAGTTTCGTCTTGCTTTGGCTCTATCAACATCCTACTTCAACACTAGTCTCCTTCCTGGAACACTTTTTCAACTACCTTCTTGTCAAAATTTCTTTTGACCTATTCTTGGTGAGTCTCTAGGGCCTACATAGCCTTGTTTCTTGTTTCTTCTAGCTCCATTAGCTTAACTAGCCTCACTACCATGACATCATCCTATTTTAACTCCAACGGATGTGATAACTCAAGAGACATAAACTCTAGCGATAAAGGTAGCCTAGCCTCTCTCCCATAAACTAGTACAAAAGAAGAATTACCAAATTCTCTAATTGTCCTCTATGGCCCTTTTAATTATTCTAATGAGGTTTTTGTTGGAGGACTCAACTAGGCCATTAGCTTGAGCGTAATAATTTGATGTATTTAAATATATTCCATGTCTAATTTCCTAATCAAGGATCTGAGCAATAACAAAAACCCTAGCATTATTTGAGATTAAGGTGGAAGGGTTACCAAACCTTGTCACAATTCCATCAAGGAATTCTAAAACTAAAGCATCAGTGGTAGCCTTTAAGGCAACTACCTCTGTCCACTTGGTGAAATAATTTGTGGCCACTAAGATCCATTTATGTCCAAAACTAGATGATGGATTTATCATGCCAATAAAATCCAATCCCCATTGTGCGAATGGTTGATCAACTTGAATGGGATGAATGGGTAGGTAAGCCAATCTTTTGTTTCTCACGAAAAAAAGAACATCTTTTGCAATTTCTCACTCATTTGTGAGCATCATTAAACAAGGTTTTCCAATAATACCTATCCCTCATAAGTTTTGCAATAGTGGTCCTAGTGACGAAATGGCCACCTGAGAGGCCATCATGGAAATCCTCCAATAATATTTTGACCTAATCTAGGTCAATGTATCTTAACAGGACCCCATTGAGATCCTTTCTGAAAAGTATTCCATCCATTATGACATAAGGAATAGATTGCAACTTGAAATGTCTTCTTTTGGTCCTATTTAGACCTAGAGGATATCTACCTTCTTGCAAGAAGATAGCCATGTCACTTACCCAACTACTTGAAGTGTTTGTATTGAATGATTGGGGCTCTTGTAGTATCAAAGCAACTTCTTTACGAATCTCCAATGTTGAGATGAGTTGTTGACATAATCCCTTTCCCCTCACAAGCTTAGTGATTCTAATATCAACATCATATTCCATCACCTTAGTGATCCATCTAGCTCTTTTCTCATTAATATCTCTGCTCAATAGAAACTCTTTAATGTTGGAATGGGGAACCATCAATTGGATCTTTTTGTTAGAAAGCATGTGTCCAATTTTTTTTAATGCTCTAACAATAACCAGGGCTTGTTTCTCCACATAGTTATATTTTGCCTCATAATATTTTAGCCCTTCACTAAAGATGCAATCAATTGCTCCATATTTTCATCATTCAACTATGTTGGGACAATAGAAATACTTGATTCTCCTCCCAAAGTGTAGAGAATTAAATTCTTGTCATAATTGGGATTGACAAGGGTGGGAGCCTAAGAAATTTCTTGTTTGATTGCCTCAAATCTCTCATTTCCTTCATTTTTTCATTTGAAGACCATACATTTCTTGAGCATGGATGTAAGAGGTTTCATCAAAGTAGAAAGGTTTGGGATGAACCTCCTTACAAAATTAATTGTACCCAAGAAGCTTTGAAATCCTTTCTTGTGATTGGGGAGTGGGATGGCCAAGATGGACTCCACTTTGGTTGGGTCCATAGCTAGACCATCTTTAGAGACAATGTGCCCAAGAAGTTTGTATTGGTTAGTGGCAAAGACACATTTACTTGGATTAAGGGAAATGTAATATTCCTTGCATTTTTGGAAAACTTGCTCAAGGTGGTTGAAATGATCACTTGCATGTTTTGAAAAAATTGTTATGTCATCCAATTAGACCAATACAAATTGCCTAAAAACACCTTGGAATTTCATGTCCATAGCCCTCTAAAAAGTAGCTCCAACATTGGTTAACCCAAAATGCATCTTGCAATAAGCATAAGTACCCCACTTGGTAGTAAATGTTATCTTATGCCAATCAAATTCTTGGACTAAAATTTGATTTTAGCTTGAATAGATATCCAAGAAGGAAAATATTTTTGAGCCACTAACCTTGTGCAGAATTTGTTCCATGGAGGGAAGAGGGTAGTGATCCTTTAAAGAGGCTTTATTTAGGTCTTTGAATTCAGCACAAATCCTTATTTCCCCATTCTTTTTTTCTGAAAGGGACTAAGTTTTCCACCCACGAAGAATGTTTGATGGGTAATATGATCCTAACATCTATTAATTTAGTCAACTCCTTCCTCATCAGAGGCTCGAACTTGGGATTGATAGGTTTTTGTTTATGTCTTACAAGTTTAGCATCTAGATCTCACTCAATGGTGTGATGTGCCAGGTTAGAATCAAAACATTTTAAATATTGATAGGTCAATACAATCACATCATCATAAACTTGACAAAGCTTAATGAAATTTCAATAGACATACCTTCTCTAGATTCAAAGATCTTCCTTCTACAATTGTGACTAGCCTGTCACAGCATTGTCACCATTTCTTGGTACCAACTAGGTCGGCACGATATCAAATTGGGAACCAATTGCTACAATTCTATCAACATGCTTATTCTAGTTTCTAGGGATAGTTTGGATATCAAAACCTTCAAAACACTCAATCAAATCCCAAACTCTGTGTTTATAGGATTTGAGCTGGTTATTCTTGGTTATGCTCTAAGTTGTGACCTAGTGGACAAACAACTCACTATCTTTGAAAACTTGTAGCAACTTGATATTACTTCTTCATGCAATATGGAGACCTTGGATTAAGTATTCATACTTAGCCACATTGTCAGTGTAACTAAAATGAAGTCTGAAAGAAAAAATATTTCTCCTTACTTGGAGACACCAACATTACACTAGCACCTACACCTTTTTTATTTCTAGAGCCATCAAAAAATAGCTATCATAACCCTTCTAAGTCTTCTTGAACCTTCATCAGATTAGGGATAGGAGTGTTTTCCTCATGAAAACAATAAGTGTCAAGACTAATCTCCTCTACTTTAGAAAGTGGGTCAATTTAAAATGCATTACCCCATTGATATAGTAAACAATCAAGAACGTCCTCCAAAAGAGTAGTAGGCTCATGAACAAAACACTCATCCAATTGGTCATGCAATGTGCAATACATATGTATGGAACTAGGAGTGTAAGGTTCAATATGGCCATTTGCAATTGGTTTAGCCTTGATGGTTACTTTGGTACCATACCTAGTCTTGAATAGCATATGGGAGCAATCAGAAGATAGGTATCCACTTATCTTATTAGTAGTGAATTCTCTAGATAAGTAGATGCCAAAGAAGGTAGGGAGGTCTATAACTGAAATGGCTTGTGATACAGTGCAAATAGGGCATGCATGTAAGGTCAATTTTAAAACCTTGATGACCCCATTGTCTTAACAACAATACCATCCAACTGGACAACTCCCTTAGTCATAGGCTCATACATAAAACCAAACATATCAACCACCTTTTTGGGCATAACAAAATTGCTAGCCCTTGAATCTATCATACAATTATGTACTATATATGATTTCTAATACTTAAAGATAAATAGAAGGGAGATGGCTTACTAATCTTATTTGAATTTCCCCTTCTTCTTTGGGTTGCACTAGGTTGATTGATGGAGTAGATCCTTCCTTTTCTAGCACATACTTTAGTTTCTTATGCTCTTGCAAAGCTTGTTGCAGCAAATCTCTTTGAGATGGAATGGACATAGCATTCCACATGGTAACATTTAGGTTATCCTTCTTCATCTGATCAACTATATTGAAAGGAAGCTTATTGTCCCTAGGTGGAACTCTTGGAGCTAGAAGATCCAACTTTTCTGATTTGAGGACCTGATGTTGTTCCATTGTCATGTTACTCCCACCAGTAGGCTAATCTAATTATAGAATAGTTGTCCTACCTATTGTTTCAACAATTGTAGAATCTTATGCGGAGGCAGCTGTAGCCTATCATGGCCTTGTTTCAGCTAAAAATTAGGGGGTTTCTAAACTTTGGTTGGAGGGGGAGTCTCTTAATGATATAAGTTTCCTCTTGAAAAAATGCCCTCCCTTATGGTCTATTGCTCATTTTATCAATGATTCTTTAATTATCTTAAATTATTTCGAGGAAATTAAAGTTTCACATGTTTTTCATGAAGCTAATAGGTTGGTTGATGGTGTTGCCAATGTGGGTGTGGTGGAGAGAGTTGATTGGGGTTGGTTCGTTTGAATCTCTTCCTCTTAATCTTAAATGTATATCTAATGATGACTAGCTAGATTTCTTTTAAGACTAATGTTTTTTGGGAAAGGTTATTCATTATGTTTCATAGTTGGATTGTGCACGAGGAACCTTTAGCTTGTATGTTTCATTATTATTTCCTTGGTTTCCATATTATGGAGGACTGGCAGCGTAAGCAGGGAAGTACCTTGAATGACAAGCCCACACATATTGTGGGTGTAATTTGTGTTGCTTTGTGGAGAGTTTGGTTTATTTTTCATTTTCTTAACTCTCTGGTGTCATTGGTTTCTGTAACTTTTCATGTCGCCATGGATGGAGACCGCTATAGAATTGAACCAAGTTATTGTGAGGAATTTCAAAATAATCCTACTATTTGGGAACATTTGGAGCTGGGTAGGGTTACGGAGTATATGTAGAGAATTCAAGGTCCCAACCCTGATGCTATGGATTTTTTTGTGAAAGGTTGGAATGGGAGGATGTTGTGCTATAAGGGAGTTGAGTTTAAAATTGATGAGGAGTTTATTGTGGAGGCCACTAGTCTGGCGGTCTCAAGGAGGAAATTTTATAGAGATAAGGGAGCTACTAAGAAGGCCTTGGCAATTTTTTTCAAATTCGATGAGAAGAAGAAGCTCCGGGAAATTGGGAGCGGTGGCTACGCTCGCAAGTCTTTGAAGCCATTATGGAGGGACCTCGTGTTGGCCATAATGCACTATTTTATACTTGAAGGTAGATTCTTTGTTGTTTACAACTACCATTTCATGCTTTTGAATCATTTTAGGCATAAGGTGTTGGTCTCCTTTCCTTTCTACCTGTTAATTTCCATGGAAAAGAGTATTGAAGATCATAGAAAGAACCCTGAGAAGGTGATTTTGCATGAGGGTCTTATGAATCTCTTGTTTTCTCACATTAAGCTTAAGTTAATTGTGGTTTCTCCTAAAACCCCTGGTAAGAAGGTTGTTAAAATTTTTGGTTATGATAATAGAGACTTTGTCGTGGAATGGGTTGGTAGTTCTGAGGATGAAGAGTCAAAGTTTGAGGAAATTTTTGTGGATGAAGTTAGCTCTGAGGAAGGGAATGATGACTCGGAAGAGTGGAGCAAGGGCTATGAAATGGATGTGGAGTTGCAGGGTACCATGGCGAAGTCTGTGAGAAAGTTTTCGAAAGGAAAATCTAAAGGTTCCAAGAAAGAAATTTTTTTGGCAAAGAGGAAGATGGAGGTGGCTCCTGGTTCTAGTGACAAACCCTCGTTGTGTCCTGGTGAAGGTGGAGTGAAGGATGTTGATGTAGAGTATATCCCTATTGGGGATCCTTTCTCTAGGAAGGTGGAAATTTCCTATGCGTTTTCTCTCAAGGATCCTGAGGATGAGGGTTTTTGTTTGAAGGTTCCTGGTGGTGATGGTAATGCTTGTTATGTTGAGTTGTTGAATGGGCTCGAGCTTATGGAGGTGCAGGGGATGGAGCAGGGGATGGAGTTGGTAATGCATTCTCAGGGGTTTTCTCCGGTTGAAAGGGCCGTTAAAATGGAAAGGTTGTAAGTGTTAGCTGATTTAGCTAACTTTCCTAATAAGGAGCGGATCAAGGTGGAAGTGGTGGAGGTTGAGGACTCCCCTGTTGAAGAGGATGAGGATAAAAAAATAGATCAGTTTGATGCTCCTGGTAACATTGAGTCGAATGATCATCCTCCTATTAACTGGGATGAAGGGAATATGAACATGTTTTGCAAGATGGTTGAGGATGGGATGAGGAATTTTTTGTCTCTAGTGAAGTGGTTGTTTTATGAGGTTAAGGAGTTGAATATTCAGGTGAAAAATTGGTAGGAGATTTTTGTTGCTATGCTTCGTGGTAATCAAAAGGATTGGGCTATTAAAGGAAAAGTTAAATCTATGAATTTCATGTTGGATAAGCTGGTTATTGATGTTGATCATCTGTGGGTTTCTCATGAGGAGAGGATTTCCTCTTTGGAAATGTTAGTCAATAAAATTTTAGTGGACCATGCTGCCAATCTTGAGGAGAGAACTAGTAAGATGTTGGATGATTTAAGAACTCTAGTTAATATCAACAATAACTCTTTGAAGACCACAGCTAGGGGTCTCTTTGTTTTAAATGAGAAAGCCCTTAATTGGATGGGTAAACCTCTTGATTTGGGTGAGTTAGAGAAAGTGATTGAGGAGATCAACTGCTCGAACCAAGTGGAAAAAGTTGAGGAGTCTACTCTAGTGTTGGAGAAAGATGTATAGGTTGGGTTGTGCCTTAGGACAAGGAGCAAGACTAAAAAGAGAGCGGTTGTCTTTGTGGAAGAGCTCAAAGATGTTGTGGAGATGCAGGAGGAGGTCATTAAGGAGAATATGGCCTCGGTGAATGTCTTGGAAAAAATGTTGTAGCTGTTGCATTCCTTTTTGCTGGATCAGCAGGGTTATTGATGTTTTTTCTATTGTTCTACTTACGGGTTCCTTATGTTTTATCTTTTGTTAGCTTTTTGGTTTTTTGGGTTGGTGGTTTTTATTGCTTAGTTTATCTTGCAGCTTTTCATCTTTGTAAAGGGTTTCGGGGCCCCTTCAAAACCTATTTTTCCTTATCAAAAACAATTTTAGAATCTTGAGAAGGTTGGAGGGTTGGTGCCTGACTAGCAGTAGAAGATGTGCCACCCTCCATTTCTCTCTTCGTAGACCTTTTGTTTTGGGCTATTGTATCAACACTCAACTGATTTACACCACATAATTTTTCTTGATGCTCATTGACCAATGTGGAATCCCCTTGCATTTGATCTTGTATATTGACAACTACTTGGTCTGTATCAAATTGTCATCCTAAAGTGGAGGTTTCATTCTAAACTACTAGGGTTTGTACAAACTCTCCATTTTGGCAAGTGTTCTAATTGTGAGGCTGATTACATGGGTAACACCAGTCATGTTATTAGACTAGGTTGTTTTGAATTGGAACCAAGGCCTTTGAAGTGTTGGTAGCAGCTAGATTTATGCTATTTAAGGGTTTAACATGATTCAACTGATTTTTCCCTTGATATGGTTGTCTATTTTGTTGATAAGTTTGATACTGAGCTTGAGAAGGCCTATTGTTTTGATATTTCCTCTTTATTGCCACCAAATAATTATTCAAATTTTGAATTGAAGTTTACATAGCATGCCATTTATCTAGGAGAGAAATACAAATAGATGATTGATTGGAAGAAGCCACTAGGATAGGAGATAATGTGGGTTGTTGAGGAGTAAGCTTTGGAAATAGGGGCATTGGATTCCTTGGAGCTATTTTCCCTACTTGTATTAAATAATTTTTTCCCTAATGGCAATAGCATATGCATTTGGAAAAGTAGCCCCACCCATAGATTGAATCATAATAGCCACATCACTGTTAAGAACTCTTAGTATAAGAAGGCATAGTTAGAAGAAGGTTTCACCAAGGAAAGGATTCTATCCCAAGTCTTCTAAAATCTATAATTAAAATATCCCATGAATTTATGGGGTGCCCTCTTAATTGTGATCAACTTCTCTATCAGAGACAAATGACCACTCTTGTCTTCAAAGTGTTTACATAATTTTTCACCTAACTCATCCCATTTGTGAATGGAGATAGGTTGTAGACCTTTGTACCACTGCAATACTTTTCCTTTCAAGGAAGTGGCTAAGAGTCTAACAACCATGTTGTCTTCTGTAAAACATTGTGCACATAACAAATGTTTGCCACATCCAATATGTGTTCTGCTAGAGTAGTGAATATTTCCCCAATAAAATGGGAAATAATTTTCAAGGAATTGATAGGTATGTCATATATTTAGGCTAATATGAGAGGGTTGCTACCATTAAATGACACAAAACCTTGATTTCTAAGGACAACCATACTGAATAGTGGTTTATTTATCTAAGCAACATGTGTTCTATTTTGAAACAATCTACCAAATGGAGGTGTAGATTGAGCTCTAGGATATGGGGTTACAAAACCTCTATTTCTCCTTACTAGTGATAAGCAATGTGTATTTCTTCTTCTAGATGTAGAAAATGAGAGCTCAAAATATTGGAAAATACCTCTAGAAGATGCTATTATTTGAATCCCTGGCATGAATTTTCCGAATCGGTCTAGAACCAAGAAATTTGATTACAAAGTCCCTCAAATGAGTGCAGATTCACCAAGTACTTTGGATGAATGCCTCCTCAAGGCTAAAATTTTGAGGGTAACACCAGTCTCTCAAAGAATGAAATAAAGCTCATGAAACTTGTCCCACCAAGTGCACCAAAAACTATTGTCACATGAAATTGCACCATGTTGAACATAGGCTCAACATTCCAATGACACAATGGAAATGACCTCAAGGTGTGGGACCTTTCAAGTTGATCTCAAGTCTATAGAGAAGGTTGGATTCCTCTTGTGATGAAATTAAATATGTGTTGGTCCAATCCAACACATGAAAACCTACCACTAAACCTATTCTAATAAATCACAAGGGAGAATGGAGAGAAAGAATGCATAAAAGGGAAAGGGGAGGTGATACACCAAGGTAGAAATGTGTCTTCCCACTTGAAACTACTCACAAAGTTGATAAAAATAACCTAAAATCTCACACAATTATCTATATTACCAACTCCAAGAGGCACACATGGAGGTTAGGGTTTTACAACATGCTGGTAGGAAAGCAAAATTCACAAACCAACAACTATAAAACCATTTTAACACAACATGCATACACATAAGTTAATAAATTATCATTCAAACATGGAGGTAATGAATATTTACACAACATATTTGATAGAGAAGAGGTAAAATAAAGATATTTTTATTAATATATAGGATTGAAAGCTAGTTTATAGTTGCAAAATATAAAATGCATAGGTTTGCTAAAGAAACCAAGGAAGAACCCATTAAAATAAGAACAAGGTTGCTCTTTACACATGATAGAAACCCAAAAGAATGTTCTAGGAAGAGTGTCACTGACACTCAACTCCCACTGTGTCGCATTGATGATCATGTGTGTTTGTGCATTGAAGAGTAGATCTCTCATGAAAACCATGATATGGGCATGATCATCGATAGAAAGGACACTTACAAGAAATAAATGAGCGTGGGTTCCACCTATCTTCTCCAAAAACACACAAAAATCATTAAATACCCTCTCCACCACCTTAAAAACTATGATTAGACATCTAAGGAGAGTTGTTGCACATTAATGGAAATTACAGCTCAAGAAAATGTATTCTAGAGTATTGTCAGAGTTTCAAGCCCAAAAGAACCACTTTGTTGAGCATTAAATGGTTTATGCCTCCAAAAAAACACCTTTGTTAGACATCAGGCATTGGGCATGTTAAGGAATGTTTGTTGCAAGGTTGGAAAGAAGAGTGTTGTAATCTTGAAAATCAAAGGAGAAACATCGTTGGGAATCAGACATTGGACATACCTCATATCACATAATGCTTTGTTGCATAAAATGACAAAATAATTCATGATCCTCGAAATACCACCTATTGGGCATCGGGCGTAGGAGAGAAGGATTACGCCTTATCATAAAATGTGAAGAAATAAGACGGAGACTTGATGCTCGACATTCGAAGGTAAGGTATTGGAGGTCAAGGGTCAGGATGGAACCTTATCTCTTATCATAAAGATAAGACAAAAGTTAGACAGAAGGCCTGATCACCGAAAGCCAAAAATGAGACATTGGGGATCGAGAATCGAGAGGAAAGCTTACCACCTAAGATGAAAATATGGTAAGAGGTAAGGAAGAAGTCAATCCCCAAAGTTCAAAAACTTCATAGCCAAATTTTCAAGGATTTCATCGAAACTTTGGTGATCAGGGAGAGGAAATAAGGCTTATGAAAGGGAAGTGATAAGGGTTAAGGGTTAAGACCGATGCTCAAAACCAAAACACTTAGGCAAGTGATGGAAAGAAGAGGTGAAAGCAATGGCACCTCAGGAGCGATAGAGAGGGCATGCGAGTATGTAGATAAGTGAAAACTCAACAGCCTAAAACTTTGACACTTAGCCAATTTTAGGATTTTTCAAGATATAATTCATGCAAGATGGCCCATATAGGAACTCTAATATCATTTTTCATTGATGGGTCATATAAGGTGGCATGAAATTTCAACAAAGACCATGTGCATATGGAGGAAAGGTAAACCAAGGGTGAAGGAGGTGTCATGTCATTAATAAGGCATGACATCCTCACCATTTTTTCTAACTTTTAATTGAAAAGAGGAGGCATATTAATTGAAAATTATGGGCATTTGAGGGAAAAAATGAATCAATAAGGATGGCACCAATGCAAGCACCATGTGAAGGTATGGGCATCCATCAATGCTAAGAGACTTGCAAAATGGTGTCACTCCCTTATTTACCACTCATGGTTGCAGGCTGGAAAAAAAGAGAGACGGGTAGGAAATGCATGACTAGGGAATTTGCTAAAAGGGACTTTAGAAACTTTTGAAGAAAAGGTAATTAGTTGGTGTAAGAGAAGAAAATACAAACTACACATCTTTAATAACATCCTCCATATTTTTCACATAAGGGGAGGTTGTCAAAGGGGCAGCAAACATCCATCAAGCTTAAAAGATAGATGTTTTTTTTCAAATGTGAGGGGAGTAATGTAGAGAAAATGGCATGATCATGGGTTGCAGAGAAAAACCTTCAAATGTGTGTAGCAAAGGATAAAATGGGGGAATGGCAAAGGGAAGGCATAGAATGGCATAGGAGAGAGAGAGAGGGTGGAAATGAGAAGGTAGAAGCTTGTGGTTCTTTTTATTCGGTCTAGAGATGATGTGAATATGATGAGAACATAACAATGGAGGTTCATTCTTCTTTGGAAACTTTAAGGAACATGCCATTGATTATTGTGAGGTGAGAAGATATGATCGAGTAGAGCAAAGAAAGACATGCGTATTTGGCACAAACCAGGAGTTACTCAAAATGGGGAGCTACCCAGTTAGGTAAATCCAAACACAAAAATGAGAAGCATAGGTAAGGAATGTGAGCTGCTTGATAAAATGTATGCGAGAAATGTGGCCTTGGAAAAAAATTTGTAGCTAGACGTGTTCACGAGGGGTTTGTTAAAAGGCTATAGAGACTTTTATTTTAAAAAAGAAACATTCTACCTCCCCACATTCAAATTGGTGCTCCCTTGGTGTGTGGTATTTCCCCAGAAGGGAGAGCACCCTTTCTATTAGAGGATTCATTATTACAGGACTTAGAGGCTTACAATTTTATTTAGGAGGAGGTCATGCTAACTTTTTGGGATGGTGTTATGTCTACCATTCTAATGGTAATTATGGTTTCACTACTTTGTCTCTTAATAGATTTCAAACTCTTCAAGCCTTTGGTTATCAAGGAAGGAGCTTGAATGCTTGGAGCAGGCTATGACTTCATACTCATACAACATCCCTATCAGATAATTTCCTTTTACACTATTTCTATGCCAAGAGTAGCGTAAGGTTAATTTTTGAGCTCAAATTACACCAGTGTTTGATCCTAAAAATAATACTATTGGGGAAAGGAAATAATGAAGCTCTTGTTTACACTATACACAAAAATTCATGTGCTTGAGTGTCATGTATTTGTAGGGGGGTCACATGCTTTTATGAATGTGCTTAAGGGTGTCCACATACACACACCAATATATAAATAGACATTACTATGTATTTATGTTCCTTCAAGCGAGTTACATTGAATGGTTCAGATTGTTAACGTGGAAGTAAACCTATTATCCATTATGTAAATTGTTGTGGTCGGGCTTCCATATGTTGAAATTATAATTTGAAATATTGTCTTAGGTATTAATAAAGGCATAGGGACCTATAGAATGATAACCTCTAATATCTTGGAAGACATATTTCTATCATAATGGGTACACTTATGATACTTCTTGGTTTGTGATAGTCAATTTTATAATAATAATATGGTTATGAGAAATTATGTATGGATTGATTAAATCTATGTGCCTTAGTGGGAAATTCAAGAAATTCCTAGTATGCCCAATATATAAGTGGTAAATAAACACATGTTTTTCATTCTTATCAAGGCATCACCTCTATTAGAGAGTTTCGTATTACCTAGTAAATATAGATGTTACAACTATGGTATGATAGAAATATAACTAAATAATATGTTGTACATTAATAAAGTGCTTGATACCTCATCTTGGACAATTTGTGAAACCTACCTATAAGACTAGGTTTTTTAGTGCCATAAGAAGCTTGTGTAATCAATATGTTTATTAGCCCATTGTGAAGAAAAGTGTTAAAATCAACTTCTATCTTGAAATTTAGATTTATTTCATATGGTGAAGAGTTCCTAGTAGGCTTGACTTTAATTGAAACATAATTAGAGATTTTGATGTCCTTATACATAAGTGTTATAATTGTGGCTTATGAAATTGGGAATCAGGTTGGATTTCCTTACTTGGTATTGCACATTATCTCCTATTGGGAAGGAACCTTATTTGTATATGAAAATGGGGTAGCAATGAAACTTGACTTTTATTTGATAAGATTGATATGAAGCAGATATTAAGGTAAGTCAAGTTGAATATAATTGTAACCCTGTATCTTATTGGGCTCAACATAATACTATACAATAATTATCATATGCATGGGCAATAATAAACGTAGCATTTCATCCCTTGTGGGAAACTCTAAACGGTTGCATACTCCTATGTTGGGGAATATGTGATTAGAAAGCATTTCAAGTTGGAAAGTTATTATACATAATAATTTTGGTCAACTAAGTAGGTGAGATTAGGTATATGTTCTGAAGAATATTATACCCTTGATTACTATCATGTTTCATAAATTAGGTAAATGTAAGTTATACCTAACCCTCAATTGGAAGTCTTTTATGTCACAAGTGGGTAATAAGATTCATGGAGTTCAATATATATTTATAATTAAAAATCAAGGTTTATCAATGTCATCATAGTGTGATATGATAACACTTTTTTATGTAGGCATCAACAATATTAGCATTCTATACCCTTAGAAAATATGATTAGGGTGTAATGAACTAGTCTAACTCTCTGTTTAACCTAATGGATTTGTGTGAACCAATGTAACTTCATGTAGAGTAATTATCCTAGCCCTTATATTGATAAGATAAACCTTAGGATGTTCAAGCGGGTTTATGATTAATAATAGTAGGTGGAGTTTGTTTCAAGGCCTCAATATCCTTAAAGGGGAGTGTTAGCAAAACCTTCATTATGAGAAACATATGTGTAGGTGTCCTTTGAGAGATTGTGTAAGGAGAACTACATGTGACTTTGATCTCATTTGGAAGTGGGTAAATAGGAAATCCTTGGGAAAAGGATGCCCCTGTGACCTCAAGTCCTTAGGGGGGGTTTTAGGGGGGGATAAATCCAAGGTATGGGGTTGTACTTTAGTGCAGGGGCACCTAATCAATTTTTGTAAATATGGTCATAAGATGGTATTTAGGGTGTTTTGAGTCTTAAGTGATGTAATAAGGTAATAATATACCATTTTCAATGTACTTGAGTCATCTTGGGTCAGTTAGAGTAAATTTGTCAGGTATGTGTCAATTTTGCAAAAGTTGTCATAGTGCAAAATGCAAAAAATGCAAAAAATGGAAGTCCAACAGTCTAGAAGTTTGAATGGTAGTTTGAGTTGGTTGGGCTGGTTGATTTTGATGTGTAAGGGTTAAATATTCCTCAAAAACTTTGAGGCAGAGTTCTGGAATTTATTTTGTGGAGAAAAGCACTAAGAAACCCTTATTTTATGTGTTTTCAGTTAAACTTATTGCTACAGGTGTGTGTACGGGTCCGTGCTAAAAAATTATGAACTAAAGTGCTTTGAACTTGGTGGACACATGACCTGATGCAAGGAAATGGTGGATCTAAAATCAAACACACCAACTAACACTAATTCAAGTAGCCTTCAAATCTTAAAACCCCAAACAACAAGGTTTTCACAATTTTCACCATTGTCCTACAAGCCCCAATTAGGCTTGATTTACAAAGGAAGTTCCTTCAAAACTTTCTTCCCTCATAATTTTATTTCAAAAATTATTATATTAGACCTCCAAACCACCAAATCAACTGGTTTTAACTTCCTAAATGTAGATCTAAACACCAAACTTTGAAACCCTTACTCTAGGGCTGCCTATGCTCAATTTCATGAGGGTTTTCTAGAAACCAACTCTCCAAAAATATTCTCACTATATCAAAGCCTCCAACACATCATTTTAGGTCTTCATAGACCTCACAAACCTTCACCCAACTTGGATCACTCAGATTTCAACAAATCACTACCTAAAACCACCATTTTCACTCGCAAATTCACTAAAAACACCCTGGGACAGCCTAGGGTTTTCTCAAGAATGCGTAAAAACATTTTTTTACACTTAAACTTGAATAATATTGAATAATATTTCCTCACAGACCTCCACACCAATTTTTATGAGATTTGAATGGAGAAATTAAGAGATATTGAATTTTGATTGCCTGTTGCCCTCTTCAAATATGAACTTAACCACCTGGAGTAAATTTCAAATATTTGGAGCAAAACTTAATGAAATTGAATGAAAAAAAAAATTCTGTAGATTCATTCCACCATAAAATACAATGAATTTCCCTCAATAATATGACCGTACAAGGCTGTACAACAACCTGCAACAACATTTGACTAGTAATTTCTGAAAAATAACAGTTTTATTCACGATTTATCACTACAATACAAACTCCTACCTTGAATCGACTTGTGTGAGGCCTTAATAATGTGTTACATAGCATATCCAATAATTTTCAACTGATTCTTGATCTTCTTTCCTAATGGTGACCCTTCATCTTCCATTATGTGCATATTTGCAACATTTATGACAACATTTTGGCAATTTTACAAGATTTGCACTTTTTCACACATTAACCCTCTTAGGACTCAAATTACATTGAATATGGTCTAATATGAACTTAAAACCTCAAACATAGGCTTCTCATATGAAATTGAACTTTCATATTCTTTTACATGCAATTTTGCAACTTTTTTGCAAATATGACAAAATGTGACAATTTGACACCAAAAAGATAAACTAGGACCCTATGACCAAACTAGGACTCCAAAAAAATTTGAAATGGTCCATTGGACCTTATTACAACACCAAATTACCTAACTTAATCCAATAACTCAAGCATGCCTCATGGAGGCATGAAATCCAGGAGGTGCTCCTGCACCATACTCCCTGCCAAAAGAAATTCAAGTCCCTTGAAGACTTGTTTGCTCCATTCATTTGCTTGAACCTTATTGTAATCTTTCTCTTCACTTTATTTTTCACTTGGTAATCCATTCCATTTTGTAAATTATTGGAACATTGTTCCAATAGTGGCCCTGAACTTGCTCACAACTTGCCATTTCTTCTTCACAAACTATACTTTGATCTTCTTCTTGCCAAGAACTAATGGTGTACTTATACATGTACCTGTAAACAAAATCATGCCTTTTTTTCCTTGAACCCTCTTATTCATCATCTCTATTGCATGCTTGAACTCATCCTTTTTCATTGACCAAACACTCATGTCTACTTTACTTTCAGTCTTCACATCTACCTTCAGGTTCTCTATTCTTGGAACCTTTGTGCAATCAAACTTATAGACCTCTGTCATGACAGATTGTAACTACCTTCCAACCTCTTGTCCAATTAGTGGACATACTAATTCTCTAACCATGACCTCTCTAGGCCATTCTTGCCTTTCCCTAGGCAACACACTTTCACTTACTTCATCTCTCTCACTTATTAGGGTCTTTAACTCATCCGATTCACAAACTTTTGTATTATCAGACTCACAATCTTCTTGTCCCATCAATGGACAAAGTACTATCTCTTGCACAATCTTATCTTGCTTTTCTGACTTATCTTGCTCCTTCACAAGAAGTTCTTCCTTAGCTTCCTTTGTCTCAAATTCTAACACCCTCTTCTCTTCCTCTTTCCTTTCTATCATTGCATCATGCTGCAATATTGTTGTCTTGTCATCTTCAAGCCTTGAAATGGCTTCAAATTTTTCTTCCTCTTCATCCTCTATTTTCACAAATTCTTTCTTACCACACATAATTACCCTTGCTACTTTATCTTGTCCTTCTTCATTTTCCATCAATGGTTCCAATGTAAATGAAACCCCATCCTTCTTAATCTGATATGTATTCTGCCTTCCATCATATAGGGCATACCTGTCATATTGCCATGGTAACCCTAACAAAAAATGGAATACATTCATAGGTACCACATCACATATAAGCCTATCTCTATAGCCACCAATCTAAAATTCTACAAATGCTTGTTCCTTAACTAAATAAAAATATTCACCATTCAACCAAGAAACATAATAGGGATTCTCATGAGGTAACCTTTCCAAATTTAACTTGTCTACCATTTATTGTGATACCATGTTATCCAAACTACCTAAATCTACCATTACCTTACATATCTTGCCTTGACACTTGCATCTGGTCTCAAAAAATTCCTTCCTCCATAGCATCAACTCTTTGGTTCCCTTTGCCATGTCTTTTCAACTTCCAACTATCTTCTTCTCCTTCAAAGATCTAGTACCTGTAGCTCTGATACCACTTGATGCAAGGAAATTGTGGATCTAAATTCAAACACACCAACTAACACCAATTCAAGTAGCCTTCAAAGCTCAAAACCCCAAACAAAAGGGTTTTCACAATTTTCACTACTGTCCTACGAGCCCCAATTAGGCCTGATTTACAAAGGAAGTGCCTTCCAAACTTGCTGCCCTCCTAATTTTATTTCAAAAAGTCTTATATCAGACCTACAAACCACCAAATCAACTGGTTTTAACTTCCTATACGCAGATCTAAACACCAAACTTTGAAACCCTTACTCTAGGGTCGTTTATGCTCAATTTTATGAGGGTTTTCTAGAAACCAAGTCTCCAAACCTCTTATCACTATATCAAATCCTCCAACACATAATTGTAGGTATTAATAGGCCTAAAAAACCTTCACCCAACTTGGATCGCTCATATTTCAACAAATCACTACCTAAAACCACCATTTTCACTCACAAATTCACTAAAAACACCCTGGGACAGCCTAGGGTTTTCTCAAGAAGGCATAAGAACGTATTTTTTTACCCCGTAACTTGGAGAATATTGAAGAATATGTCCTCACAGACCCCCACACCAATTTTTATGAGATTTTAATGGAGAAATTAAGAGATATTGAATTTTGATTGCCTGATGCCCTCTTCAAATATGAACTTAACCACCTGGAGTAAATCTGAAATATTTGGACCAAAACTTAATAAAATTGAATGAAACAAAAACCAAAATGCTATATATTCATTTCATCATCAAATCCAATGACTTTCCCTGAAAAATATGACCGTACAAGTCCGTACAACAACCTGCAACAACATTTGATCAGTAATTTCTAAAAAATAACAGAGTTTTATTCATGATTTATCATTACAATACCTTGAATCAAATTGTGTGAGGCCTTAATAATGTGTTAAATATCATAGCTAATTATTTTCAACTGAGTCTTGATCTTCTTTCCTAATGGTGACCCTTCATCTTCCATTATGTGCATATTTACAACATTTATGACAACATTTTGGCAATTTTACAAGATTTGCACTTTTTGACACATTAACCCTCCTAAGACTCAAATTACATTCAATATGATCTAATATGACATTACAACCTCAAACATAGGCTTCTCATATGAAATTGACCCTTCATATTCTTTTACATGTAATTTTGCAACTTTTTTGCAATTATGACAAAATGTGACAATTTGACACCAAAAAGATAAACTAGGACCCTATGACCAAACTAGGACTCAAAACATATTTGAAATGGTCCATTGGACCTTATTACAACACCCAATTACCTAACTTAATCCAAGAACTGAAGCATGCCTCATGGAGGCATGAAATCCAAGAGGTGCTCCTGCACCATGAACTAACTTCATTTTGGATTTGGTTTGGTTGGTTTTCATAGTGTTTGAAGCATTTTATACGCCTTTTTTTTCTGGAAACAGGCTGAAAACCCTATTTGGAGGTTTTGAGAGTGATTAAAATGCATTAATGACCCATTCCACCAGTAGAATTGCTTGAAACTTGGTGGAATGGGTACATTTAGGTAGGGCTTAATGTTAATGTAGGTTTCAAGAGCAGGAAGTAAGGTTTGAAGGCCTTTTGGTGTTGCCTTAGTTGAAATTTCATGGGTTTTGGGCTTAATTTGATGGCTAAGAGTGGGAGCTTGATTAAAATGCATTGATAAAGGATGAGAGATGGTTTACAAAGCATGTGTAGACATAGAATGGTGTGTTTGAGGTGTTTGCAAAGTGGTTTGAGGCCTAGAGTACAAAGTTTCAATAAACCCTCTTATAACTATCCTAAAGAGGCCTAAACAAGGGTTTTGTGGTTTGGATGAATTTGGGGGCATTCCTCTAATAAAATTTAGAGATTCAGAACTTTTGTAACTTGTTTGAGGTCCTGCAATGGAGATTTAAGGTTGGAAGAGTGTTTGGTTGGGTGTTGCTTTGGAAAACAGGGCTAATTAAGCCTCTTTTCAGTGTAGCAACATAATTTAGGGTGGTTTGTTTCAAAGGAATCATATTTGCAAGTTTGATAGGTTGTGAAGCTCCCAAAAGGGTAGTTGGAATGGCAATTGGTTTGTGGGTTTGAGGTTTGGTCTACAGGTTGTGGTAGGAAAGGCTTGATTGGAATGCTACAAGGCAATTGAGAGAATGGTGAGTAATGAGCCAATTTAAAGTTTTCTAAGTTGAATGATTGTTCAAGATAGATTGGATTGAGATTGAAATAGACAAACTCCTTCCTGCTCTGCATCAAGTGGTATCGAAGCATAGGTTTTTGTCTTTTGAAGGAGATAAGTTGAAGTTTTAAGGATCAAGATACCTCCTAAAAGAAGTGGAGCCCTTGGTAGGGAAATAAGGTTGTTAAAGGAATCACAAGAAGCATTTTAGCTAGATTTGCAGCATTGGAGACAAAGCAAAGAAGAGGAAAGGCCACTGAAGAGGAAAGTGACTGAGAGGAAGAGGAAGAGGGTGAGAATGAAGACCCTCCAAGAAGAGTCCAAGGAGATGATGAGTTGGACCTTGATGAGAGAAGGATGGTGAAAATGTTGAAGGCTATCAGAGGAGATGCTTCTGAGGTGAAAATAGATTTTTCAATGTATAGTGGAAAGTTGGATGCAAAAGAAGTGCTAGATTGGATTGACGCAATGGACAATTACTTTGAATACAAGGAGGTTGCAGATGATCAGAAGGTAAAGTTTGCTAAGACTAAGTTGAAAGGCCCTTCTCTAACATGATGGAACTATGTGCAAGAGGAAAGAGTGAAAAGGGGAAAAACAAAAATTAGTTCATGGGATAGGATGGTGTCAAAGACCAAGAGCCAATTCTTGCCAGGTGATCATGCATTTCAGACATTTAAGAAGTTGCAAAACTTAAAGCAGAAGGAAAAAGATGTCATGGCCTACACTGAAGAATTTCACAAGTTGAGCATTAGAGATGGTCATGTTGAAGATGAAAATGAGAAGATAGCAAGGTACATGAATGGTTTGAGATTTCAAATTTAGGATGAATTGAGTCTTGCTACTCCAAGGACAGTTGAAGAATGTTTTCAATTGGCTACTAGGGTAGAAGAGAAGTTAAAAAGAATGCAAGAAAGACAAGGAAGAGGTAGAGGCAACACTAGTAGAGGAAGAGGTACACGACAGTCCTATGAAGACCAAGAAGATGCAAGTAAGAGAAAATACCAAGTTGTTGATCAAAGAGGTGGATTTAGACGCTTTAGAGGAAGATTTGGTGGACAAGGTAGAAGTTCAAACACATTTTCAGGGAGATTTTATCATTGCAATCAATTTGGCCATCAAGCATGGAAGTGTCTAGATAGACAAGCTTCTACTTCAACTGGTGGTGATAAGAGAGTCCAATTGGTGCAAGAGGAAGACTATGAGAGTGTTAACTCTCCTTATCAGCTTGCTGCTCCAGAAGTGGGAGAATCTCTGATGGTTAGAAGAACACTCCTCAAAGCATCCAAGGAGAAAGAACCACAACAAAGGAGAACACTATTCAGGATAACTTGTAAATGCAATGGAAAGGTCTGCAAACTAGTAATAGATTCAGGGAGTATTGATAACATGGTGTCCATAGAAATGGTTGATAAAATTAAGTTGGAAAATATACCTCATGAAACACCTTATAAATTGTTTTGGATAAATAAGAATCAATCTGTTTTGGTGAATGAGCAAGCTTGGGTTGAGTTTAATATTGGTGGATATAAGGATAATATTCTTTGTGATGTGTTTCCTATGGATTGTTGCCATTTTTTGCTAGGAAAACCATGGCAATTTGATAGACATATAATTTATGATGGTAGGAACAACACTTATGAGATTGAGAAGGATGGTATTTCTTTCACTTTGACTCCATTGGTAGAGGATGATAAAGGACAAGGTAAGGCAGCTAAGGTGATAATGTTGGGTAAGAAAGAGTTTATAAAGCTTGAGGAAGAAAAACATGAGGACGTTGTAGTGACCACTAGAAATAAAGATGCCAAGATAGCAAGTTTGAAGAATGATTCAATTTTGAAAGGAAAAGATGATGATTTGGTGTCAAAACCTAATATGGAGAAGGTCAAGGATGAATTGATTATGGGAATGCAATATTGGCTAGAGAAGCATGTTGAGGTCATGATAAAAAAAGTACTTTGTTCATTGATTGCAAAAGAGGCTAGTGGGTAGTCAAATTTTTTCAATACAGAGGTTTGTAAACCTGATACTACAGAGATCCTAGGGGCAGAGAATCTGAAGGAAGAGATGAAGGAAAAAGGTGGAGTGATTCAAGGTGAATGGCAAGGACATGTGGGTAAGTTCAGGAAGAAAAGGTAAAGAAGAAATCAGTTCATAACAAGGATGGAAAATATATGTTTTTCGGTGTTCAAATAGGTTCACCATCAGTTCCAAATGAAGAGAAGGTCAAACAACATCCATCAAGAAAATTGTTTGAGTTGGAGCAATTACTAGGTGGCAAGGAGTTTACAAATGCAAAGAACAATGCAAATATTCAGTACTTGACTTAGTGGAAAGGGCTACCAGATGAAAGGACATTGGGAGATCAAAGAGGTGATGTGATGAAGCATGATTTACTGCATTACAGTCCTCAAGGGACTTGAGTCCTTTCTCTATTTGGGTGTATGGTGCAAAGGCACCTAATCAATTTTTGTAAATATAGTCGTATGATGGTATTTATGGTTTTTTGAGTCTTAAGTGATGTAATAAGGTCATAATAGAACATTTTCAATGTACTTGAGTCATCTTGGGTTGGTTAGAGTAAAGTTGTCAAGTTTGTGTCAATTTTGCAAAAGTTGTCATAGTGCAAAATACAAAAAATGGAAGTCCAACAGTCTAGAAGTTTGAATGGTAGTTTGAGTCAGTTGGGTTGGTTGATCTTTGATGTGTAAGGGTTAAATATTCCTCACAAACTTTGAGGTAGAGTTTTGGAATTGATTTTGTGGAGAAAAACAATAAGAAACCTTTATTTTCTGTGTTTTCAGTTAAACTTGCTGCTACAGGTGTGTGTACGGGTCCGTACTAAACAATTATGAACTAAAGTGATTTGAAATTGGTGGAAACATGAAATAAATTCATTTTGGATTTGGTTTGGTTGGTTTTCATAGTGTTTGAATCATTTTATAATCCTTTTTCTAGAAACGGACTGAAAACCTTGTTTGGAGGTTTTAAGAGTGCTTAAAATGCATTAATGACCCATTCCACTGGTAGAATTGCTTGAAACTTGGTGGAATGGGTGCATTTAGGTAGGGATTAATTTTATTGTAGGTTTTAGGAATAGGGAGTAGGGTTTGAAGGCCTTTTGGTGTTGCCCTAGTTGAAATTTCATGGGTTTTGGGCTTAATTTGATGGCTAAGAGTGGGAGCGTGATTAAATTGAATTGATAAAGGATGGGAGATGGTTTAGGAAGCATGTGTAGACATAGAATTGTGTTTTTGAGGTGTTTTCAAAGTGTTTTGAGGCCTTGAGTATAGAGTTTCAATAAACCCTCTTGTAACTAGCCTAAAGAGGCCTAAACAAGTGTTTTGTGGTTTGGATGAATTTGGGGGCATTCTTCTAATAAAATTTGTTGATTTAGAGCTTTTGTAACTTGGTTGAGGTCTTGAGATGGAGATTTAAGGTTGGAATAGTGTTTGGTTGGGTGTTGCTTTGGAAAATAGGGCTAATTAAGCCTCTTTTCAGCATAGCAACATAATTTAGGGTGGTTTGTTTCAAAGGAATCATATCTGCAAGTTTGATAGGTTGTGAAACTCCCAAAAGGGTAGTTGGAATGGTAATTGGTTTGTGGGTTTGAGGTTTGGTCTGTAGGTTGTGGTAGGAAAGGCTTGATTGGAATGCTACAAGGCAGTTGAGAGAATGATTAGTAATGAGCCAATTTAAAGTATTCTAAGTTGAATGATTGTTCAAGATAGATTGGATTTAGATTAAAATAGACAAAATCCTCCTTGCTCTGCATCATAATTATCTTGTTTAACCTTCCCTCCTCTGTAAGTTCCAGTTTGAGGCTGAAATGGGTACTAGATGGGTATGAACAAGTTAAGGAAATCTAAAAAAATGTATTTAATACAGGATTAATTTTGAATAGTAAGTTGAATGAAGTAAGGGATTTGACTACCTTATAGTCAATATTTTTCTATGTTCACAGGTTGAGTGTAAACCATCTTGTGTCTATCCAATGTGATTCTATTATGTTTGTGTAATTCAACTCTAGACCCATAAGACTCTATGTATAGGACTATGGATTTGTTGATTGTGATATATTTATCTAGGTCACCTGGCCAATATTGTGAATCATGTTATGTATGATATTCCCAAGTGTGAGCCTCTAGGGTATTTGAGTAGTGATAGGTAGTCATTGGATTGTGCCAATGATTGATGTTTAGGCTACTACTAGGGATTAACCACCATTCACTTGGTTCACAAAGTTGGATTGCTAGGAGTTACCCCTAGTTACGCTATGGCAACATTTAGAAAGTTTTCATAGGACCATACCAATGGAAGATTTCTAAAGCTACTATTGTATCTTTTGGATTAGTTGGCATTCACCTGGTTCATGAAGGTGGATTGCTAGGGGCTATCTAGGATTTGATATGAAAAAAAATGCACGGTTAGTTACCCTACCTTGCAAGCAATGGAAACCAAATCTATTTTTTGTATCAAGAGGGTTCATTGGAAGTCACCTATAATATGAGGGTAAGCGATGTGAAGTGTTACCTGAGATTGTGAAGAAGATAGATGACAATATCATTAAGGGCACAATATGGTATATGTTAGAAGCTACTTCTTCCTAGGTGAATAGGCTTATTGTTAGTGGCCTATAGGCAATTGAATTTGGAATCCACTAGGTTGGATAGGTTCACTACTTGTGGAAATCTTTGGGATGGTAGACGAACCCATGGTGTAGTATGGGATGCACTGAATCCCCTTCCTAGTTTTTATATGGTATACTTGGCCTTGTTGGGTTGAGGGCGAGCTTCTAATGTAGTGCTCAATGCACCAACATTCCTTTTCTATCTGGGATATACTAAGAGCAAGTGTTAGTTAGCCATTGTGGATGTGTCAACCAAGCATTGTGTATATTGTGTCGGAGCTAGTCATCACATTTGATCCTAAAAGCATCCTAAAACTTTCACTTTGGGACATAAAATAGAGATTAATCCAAAGAGGCAAGAGATTCATCTCCCATATTCTCGAAGATTGATCCCCATTTTATGGTTCTAACAAGGTCTCAATACAAGAAGAGTATGGAAACCCACAAAGAAACTCCCGCTTCAAGTGACCTTAGCCAAACAAACGCAGAAATGAATCTTGCAGAATCAAGCAATCCATTGATCCCCTCATCATCACAAATCCCACAAGAAGAAAATCAAGGGGAGGACATCACCTTTGGAATGTCTCATGAAGAAATAGCTGAAATGCTCCTAAATCCGGATAATCATCGAATGATCAATGTCATGATGAGACTCAACCCTTCGTTGTACATGCTTGAACTAGCAAAACAAGGGGCCAAGTTGCCTTCGGATTTTGATGTGAGTACCATAGTGGAGACATCATTTCCACCAATCTCATCCACCCCCATCACACCCATCATCGCATCCAACATGATTCCAAATCCGCCACCACTACCACCAAAACCAAATGTGGCAAGACAATATGACATTGCGCTAAAAGCTCACCAGGCCTACCAAAAGGCCATCCAACAATATCTAGCCAAGCAACAAGCACGATGAGCTCGACAAATGCAACAATCCTCTCAAGCTGCCCAAGCCTCTCAAGCTACCCAACCAACACGAGCACAAACACAAAAGATGACAACTGTTGAGAACAAAGATCAAGATCACTCCATCATTGAATACCTTGAAGTTGTGTCTATTCCATCCAATGATCAAATGAACATATGTCAAGAGTCACTTTTGAATCATGATCAAAATCCACCAACAAAACTCGACAATGAGCCAATTCAAGAAATATCAACATCACTTGACTCTATGGTCGAAGACATTCACAATCTCTCCATCGCAATTGTCGAAAATAATGATCAAAACCTCTCCATCGAGGAGCACATTGAAGATATATCTACACAATCTGATGATCAACTCACCATACATCAAGAGCCACTTTTTAGTGATCTCTTGCAAGGAGTGTTAAGATTATTTGATCCTATTGACATAATGCACAATCCATTGACCTATAATCACGTTGAAAATGTCTCTACATCGCCTTACGAGTTAGAGGACATATCTCAAGAATTTATTCCAAAGCATGATCAAAATCTTTCACCAAAGTCTAGCAATGGTCCTTTTCAAAACATGTTGAGCCCCTTTGACCGCATGGTTACAGATACTGAAAGAACCCTGAACTCAACACTTGAGGATATTGAACCACTTACCATGTACAATGATGACATCCAAGAGCCATTTGTAAGCAGTCCATCCTTTGAAACTGACCCATGTCAAGAACTTGATCCAAAGCATGTCGAAAGCAACTCCGAAATCATTCAAGATCAAGAATTTGTATCTTCAAGATACTACAATCATCTAATGGACACTCTCCTATCTATGCAAGATGATCATATCCATACTCCTCCATCTACCCATGAGATGCTTTCTATGGATAGACACGTAGATGATCTTCATCTAGAACAAGATTGTGTTACACAAAAAGAGCAGATTATCAATTCCTACGATCAAAAAGAGTTGTCCAAAACAGTATCGCATATATCCCAAATTTAGATTGAGGACATCATGAATGAAGATATCCATCATGATCCGCTCAACAAAACAAGTCAAATAGAACATCCAGAGTTAGCGGAGCAGCAAATTGAAAGAACGTCAACTACGGTGGTCATCTATCAGAGAACACTTATTGAACAAAAGCTCTTGGAACAAGAGAAATCAAAGCATGAAGGTACCACTTCCACCATATTGGGGGAAACTTCATCTCAAGCAAACATCAACATAGGGAGCATGAAGAGTCCTTATGATGAAGCTAGTGTCAATACTACAACCAGTCACGCCATGAATCTTCATCCACCCATCACCCCATCCACGAATTGGGACCAACATCAAATGAACGATCGGAATCAAAGTACGAAGAACGTTATCAAAGCAAAAGAAGCTGAGAAGCATAATGGACAAATCAAATACAAATGGATACCAAAAAATACAAAGAAAGATCATCCCTATCAAACTCCATCAGTCAAAGAAACTGTGGGGCAAAATCAAAAAGGGAAAAGTATCCATCAAAGATGTCCACAAAATCAAAAGTAGGCTTTTACAAAGCGTACATGTCCTAATTCCGCTTTTCCGTATCCACCATCATTGCTCATCTTCCCAAGTTTGGAGAGTCAAAGGTTCCAAACTGTCAACCAATCCATCTCTTATCCCTAAACACACTCCATCCATGCATCCATGCATGATATCCAATTCTCAATTGACCATGTATTGGCAACAACCCTTCATCATAAGGATTCGAAGGCACTTTATCGCGATGTGGCCACGAGCGAGTTAACCTAGTATCGAAGGATCAAGAATCCCAAAAGTTGCATTCAAGTGCACGATCTTAGCAAAGCAAGCTCCGCCGTAGGATATCAATGGCACATTATGACAGGGGGATCTACGTCAACACCACCGTGGTTTAGCATGAATCTTTCAGAAAAAACCCAAAAAAAAAATTAAAAAAAATGAAAATCCAAAAAAATCAAAAAAATGATTGAAAATAGTAAAGAGAAAAAAAATCGTCCTCTAGTGAAAACCACTACGGTGGCGCTTTGGGCAAGACCATGATGAAAACCTGGAAAACAGGCATCATGAGTAGAATTGAGCATCTACGTGCGCCAGTTCAGATGAAAGCATCTCATCTCATCCCATCCGTAATAAATCGAGCATTCCATCCATCTTATCCATAATAAATCCATCCATCCATGAACCATTTATCCAATCCATTCATATCCATCTGCATCCATCATCCGAGTGATCTTGATCTTGATGAAATTTTGGTACACACTTTACACTTGCTTACGGTAAACATCTTGACATGGGCCGTTTTCATTAATCCTATCCTATGAAGCATTATCTGAGCTATGAAGCATTATCCAAATGAGCACTTGTTATCCGAACACCTTATCTTATCACAAGATAATCCTTGGCATACTTTGCGTGCTTACCATATCAATCCATCCATACACCTATCCAAGCATCCATCCATCGTACTCCATACATTGCTAGACACTGGGGGCAGATATATACATCTTGCTTCGAGAATAAATCTTGGTCTGTATCCTCCAACTTATGTGGTGATCCAAACATTGGAAAACATGAAATAAAATTGGTCAAACCACTTGTGAGCAAAAATCCAAATCACTAGCCCATGGCATATTTTGACGAGAAGACATTCCTTATCAATCTTCATCATTTATCAAACATCAATCCAAACAATCAATATCAGTTGCATCTAACGCATCCTTCAACGTCACATCAAATCATTCGAATAACTTTTGTTCTAAATCAAGCTTCATCAATCCTGATCAATCAAATTCAATCAACTCATCATCATCCTGGGATATCTTTCCCAATCATTGTGTTGCTTAACACTATCCTTGCATTGTTGTGCGTCCTCAACAATGTTATCATCATCAATCCCATCAACATCCCAATCCTTGTGTTGCATAACACTATCATTGCATTGTTGTGTATCCTCAACAATGTTATTATCATCATCAATCCATTGATCTGATCAATCAACCTTAGCTTGGTCTTCAACAAAAATCATAAACAAAGCACTGATACCATCACACATGTCCATATCCTAATCGTCAAAATCGTGCGAAAAATCCAAAAACATCCAAATCATGCAAAAATCCAAAAACATCCAAAACATATCAAAAATCCAAAAAACATCCATAAAAATAGAAAACATCAAAACATTGAAATCCAAACTACGTCGTCTCTGAGCTTAAACGTAGGCAAGGCTACTCATTGATCAGCCCCCGAGACATCAAAATCCAAAAACATTCGAAAAACATCAAAATCCAAAAAAATTCAAAAAAACATCAAAATCCAAAAACATTCGAATCACATCAAAATCCAAAAACATTCAAAAAATATCAAAATCCAAAAACATTAGAAAATCGAAAAATCAAAAACATCGCAAAATCCAAAAACACCAAAAAATAGCCTCAAAACATTTCAAAAATGTCAAAAACATCCAAATATTTGAAAAAATCCATCCGCCTCATTTCGCTTTCACCCGAAATAATCAATCATCCATAATAAACTGATCATCATCTCTATCCTTTGGCAACACAAATAGAAACAATCATAGCATTCAGCAAAATCAAAGCTTCAATCGTAAAATCAAAATCGAAACAACAAACTTTTAAAAACAAAATCAAACTCTTGATCAGTCACAAACATGTCAATCGACCTTATATCAATAGCCTATCAATCAACTTATCAAACCATCATCATCCCTGTACAATGCATGTCCTAGGATATATCGTTCCGACAATGGGCATCATTTATGGATATCACCTTGGATTCTTATCCTATCAAAAGAAATCCCTTTGGCTAGAGGTATGAAGAACATTGGCTTGTTTCTGTACTTGATCTTTTCTTTTGATTTATCTTATTGCGCTCATTCCAAGGACCTCTCGATGATATTCGAACGAAGGTTTTTAGAGAGATAGGAATGGGGCAACGATCATTATCCTTTTTTTTTTTGTGCTTGTTGGATGCTCTTGTAATATAACTTGGCGAATACTTGCTTTGTTAGGTACGCCCTAGCAAGGTTTCCGTATGTCAAGTGTGAACAAGAATACTCCTATCTGCTTGTTGAGTCAAAGTACATCACACTAAGTACAACGCCATCCTGGTCCTTTATACCTTGATGCATCGTGCTTAGGCGTGTTATCAAACATAAAGTAAGTGACCCTTTGAAAATCCCAATCCTTGATAAGCAAATCATCATCATCAACATTTATCTATCTATCATCATCATCTCTAATAAAGTCTCAACCAATCATGGACTTGTGGGATCCTCTTGTCATATCTGATTTCCACGCTAACATCATGCATGCATCCATCATGCATCCATCCTGCATCTACAAACTGTCAGCATACCACATATCATACATCATAGGAAACATAGATAATTTCACATGCATTGCATTTGCATATCATCATCATAATATAGATCTATTAGTCTAAGCATCTCATAAAACATCCATCGCATAATCATAACATATCACATCATATCATCATTTTAGTTGTTTAGGATAATACAAATTTGTTATTCTAAGCATCTTGAAATCATCTCATTTGCATTTTCATCCATAACCATCCATTTTGAACGTCTTTATTGCGAGATCGACCCTCAAATCAAATATTTTCGCTTGATCTCTCGAGGGGGCAATGTACTAGTGTACTTTCCGCTGGGGCATCTGAAAAAATAAAAAAAAATTTAAATTTTGATCTCGGCAAGTTTATTCTTTGAACCAACGCAACAAGTACATTGCTTCAAAGAGGGGCAAAATGTAGACACGTCAAATTGACATAATGCATTCAACTAGGTCATATTCATCCATTCGGCAAATAAATCAAGTTTATTTATCAATCTCCTAAAGTCATCAGTTTAAATAAAATAAATCAAACTTGATCTCATCATCTCTTTGATTAAATAAATCAATCATTTATTTAATTAAATCTCATATCATCATTCATCTCCCTTTGATTTGATTTAAATCCCTAAATCAAGTCAAAGTGGTCAAATCAGCTTAATCATCATCCTAGCTAATTAATCCTGATTAAATCTAATGCTAATCTCACCCACTTGCATTCTCTAGATTTGGCCACTTGCACATGAAATTACATTTAATTGATTTATCAAAATTACTTATTTTCAACTTGGCATAAAGGAAGAATATTCTCCAAAGTTTGAATTTCCCCCCAAGTGGACATGTACACCCAACAGAGCATTTATGAGGCCTTACATGTCTCTTACATGTCCCCTTCCAAAGGTCAAACTCAACATTCATTGCCAATTTGAATTCAAATTTTTCCCTCTCATGGGCACTCTTCCCAAATCTTGCACAACCATTGACCAATCACATGATGACAAGTGTCCTCCTATCATTGGCAAAATCTTTAGTCCCACATTGGTCCCTCTTCAACACTCAGCATTTGAAAATCTTTAAATACAGGCTTCAACATTGAGCAAATCCTCCACAATTTTATGCAAGGTTACTCTCTTCATTTGAGATTTGATCTTGCTCATCATCACTCCACCATCTTCATAGCATTTTCATCTTAAGCTATCAATCAAGGATTGGGAAAGGGTCACTAGCACATGTGACACCAATCCACTATGAGATAGAGTTGGATTCTTGCTTCTTTATGCTTTCACTTAGTTTAGTTGATATTTTGTTGTTTGGATTGCATTATGAAGCATGATTCAATATTTCATATGGATTCTATATCTGATTTTGCTTGATTTAACAATACTCATGCTTGTTTATTTTTGAGCAAAATGCAGATTTAGGGTCTACACTAGTCACCTAGCACAGTCATCTTCTAATGGTAATATCTTTCTGGTTCCTGATCCATTCCTCTTAAGGTTGGGATATGATGTGTAAGTGCCATCATAGATGCCATATTCCAAATTGCAAGTTGAACTGTGATCTTGTGGAGGAACATAGATGGATTCCTGAAATCGCTTATGCTCCAGTACAATGAGCCTAAAATGGTGATCTTTTGACAGTGATATCTTTCCAATATATGATCCTTCTTCCTTGAGCTCTGGATATGGTGTGTAGTCACTATCGTAGATGCTATTTTTCAAACCATAAGCCAAGAGAATTCTCCATGAATAAATGTGGTAGAATTCTCAGATTGCACTTTGCAACGTCTTTCTTCAAAAAGGGACATGACAAATCCTCCCTTCTCAAAATTGCTTGTCCTCAAGCAATGCAAATTGGAATGCTCTAGAATTTCATATCCTTCCTAGGTAGTTCTTCAATGGGAAAATTCCTCCAGCGAACAAGATACTCGATTATATTTTGGTTCCTTAGATTTTAGATTCTAGTGTCAATTATAGCTTCTAGAACAATGATGAGTTTCCCTTCATTGTATAGTGGTAGTAACTCAACTACAAAAGATATATTCAATCCTAAAACCTTCTTCAGACATGAAACATGGAAAATATTGTGTATTTTTTTGTCTACCTAAAGTTCCACTTCATAAGAAACTTCACCAACCTTTTGAATTATCTTGTATGGTCCATATAACTTGGGATTGAGCTTTTCTACCACTTCTTTCTTGATAGGCAACTATCTATAGGGTTGTAACCTTATGAATACCACATCTCCCACCTAAAATGGTCTTTCTATGCACTTCTTGTCTGCATACATCTTTTGTTGATTCTAGGAAACTTGCAAATGATCCTTGAGAGTTTTAAAAATATCTTGACTTTGATTTACCAAATTTCTTGTTTCCAAAACTATATTGTCTATGAGGACTAACTCAACAAAGTTTAATGCATCATATCCATACGTTGACCATAACGATTTCCTTTTGTTGATGCATGATTGCATTCATTTTTGTTGACCAAGTAAGACCAAGATTGATTTAGAAACACTCAAGTTTTGGGCTTAAAAATGAACAAATCATTCTTTTGTTTTTGCACCTTTTCTATGGTATTGAATGATATCCAAAACACTTCCATTGGATGCCTTTAAAAAGAACCATTGATATCTATTCACACTTTTTTGGGGATAGCACCACTCGATGTGCTTAAAAAGAATCAAATTGCAATGAATTGTATTTCGTGCATTTAGTGTTTGGCAAGCTAGATGTTTGCCTTCTCCCCTCGCACCTTTTGGTAATCTCAGGTGAGCGAAAAAATTCTTGAGATTTTTACTTTATTTTCAAAGCATACCTTTTAGAGGGCCTGCCTATTGAGACACATCCCACGTCGAAGAAATCATAGGTGACCCGAGTGGTACTCTCATTTTGGCCCGCTATATAAATTAATGTGGGTGTGAAGAAAGTTCATCACCCACTGATTGAGGCTATTTTATATCGATGTTAGTCTCCCCTAGTATCCATGTGATATGTAAAAACCTACAACGGTTGGGAGGCCTCTTAATTGAGAAAAACGTTGCATGTATAGACACCCAAAACTAATAACCCCAAAACATGATTACAAACCAAATGTTGTAGAAGATACCCTTTATCCAAAAACATTCTTTGAAAGTGGTGCATCGGAATTTACTTTCAAGAAGTTACTTGCCATGTCTGACTTCAAGCCCGTGCCATAAGTTGCATGTAAAATCATCCCTTTGGGGCATGAGGCAAGCCTACCTAAAAGAATGGTTTCTATCTCTAGGGTTGTAATGTTTGTTTATGTAAAAAATTCCAAAAGCATTCAAAACAAATTTTAACATCAAACATTGTGCTTGAGCTAAAAAGAACATATCAAAACAAACACTAAGTATGATGGTTGAATCACAAACCCTTTGAATTAGTGTATGCTTTTAAAAGAAGCCCTATATTTGCACTCCTTGAAGGATCTCCTTAAAGGTTTCTGAATATTCGGGCTTTAATTTCATGCTACATTGGCTCAAAGTAAACATTGGAAACTATGGTTTGAGTATCGTGATTTCAAAACTCAAAAGCCATAGACATATAGGTCACACAAGTGCATGATTTTTTGATTCAATACTCTCCCCAATGAAGCCACTTGATCCAAGTTGGCTGCTAGCTAGTGCTATAGTTCCACAAATAGTCTTCTACCCATTTGTTCACAATTTTAGTCTACCCATTAGTTTGTGGATGGTAGCTAGTGTTAGGGGTAAGATTAGTGCTAGTTAGAAGAAACAATTATCTCCAAAAGGAACTAAGGAGTTGACTATCTCTGTCACTTACAATGTTCTTGGGTAGTCCATGCAATCGAAAAAATTCCTTGAAGAGTAGTTATTAAACTTGTGGAGCTTTATAGTCACTAGAAATGACAAAGAAATGAGCATACTTAGTCAATCTATCCACTATGCAGTCTTTGCCTTACGCCTTGCATAATTTGGTGATGAGATGCATGGAGATACTCTCCCATTTGTGCTCTGGAATGGGAAGAGGCTACAATAGCCCAAATAGAAACTCTTGTTCCCCTTTAGTTTTTTGACATGTGATGCAATCCTTGATATGTGTGAGAACATCCTCCTTGTGGCCCTTCTAAGAGAATTTTTCTTTGATCTATAGGTAAGTTTTATAGAATCGGGGATGCTCTTCCTTAGGTGCATTATGATAGGCTTCTAGCATCTTCTCTTTCACCTTCAATCTGAAAACTAGGAATACTATATTCTTAAACATAATTAGACCTTTTGACACCACATATTGGTCATCCTTTTCCACACCTTCCAGAATTTTGGTAGTGAAATGATCCTAGGCGTATTCCTCCATGATTGACTCCCTCTGGTCTATTGATGTGATGAACACATGACATATATTGGGTCTCCTAAAGAGTACATCCACCACTATTATTTTTCCCTTTGGCATATTTAATATCAAAATCATATGCTTGAAGTTTACTTACCTATTTTTTTTCCTATCATTCGAATTATGTTGACTCTAGGAGAACTTCATATTGTTGTGATCTGATTTGACCACAAACCTTTCACACGCCAGGTATTGAAAAAAATTATCCAAGGAATTCATTATGGAAAGCATCTCTTTGTCATATATGTAATATCCTCTTTTATTAGCTCTCAACTTCCTACGTTTAAATGCTATGGGGTGTCCTTTATGAGAAAGAACAACTCCAATTCCTTCACCAGAAGCATCACATTCTACAACAAATAGAAGTGAGAAATCAAGAATTGCAAGAACCAGACAAGAACTCATTACCTCCTTCAACTTCTTAAAAGTTTTGTGTGCTTCCTATATCCATTCCAAGGCTCTTTCTTTAGTTAGATTTGTGAGGGGTGTCGCAGATTGATAAAATCCTCTGACAAACCTTTGGTAGTAGCTACACAACCCAAAGAAACCTCTTAAGTAAGACAAGTTGGTAGGAGGTGGCCAATCTAGGTGACGACACGTTCAAATTTTGCAAATTTGAAGTGCCTATGCACTTTTAGGTTGTCTATAGAGATTATGTTTGCTTCCTATCACATCTACCCCAGAGCCCATCTTTTCCAATTAATTTTTTGTAACTTAGATGTGGTCATGCAAATCCATGTGGTAGAAATTGTTTTGGGACATATTATAGTATGCCTGTTCAGTTTCACAAGCAATGGTCTTGTATAGTTTTCTTTCCTCATCCTCAGAAACAATCTTAAACCATTTCCTTGCTCTAATTTCTTTAGATTTATTTTTTGTTTCAACTTCATACTTGGGGTTCAAAGATAACAAGGATAGTGTCTTCTATTTTGTAAACATATAAACCCTTATTATTTGTATGAAGTTTATCTACTAGGTGTTGCAATAAAATGTTACTTCATATCCATATTCAACACCATATAGGGAGACCCAACAAGGTTTTGCAAAGATTGAAGTGTAGGGGAGAAAAGTGTGAGATCATTCTCCCATTCATTGGAAAAATCTCTCTTTGAATTTGAGCATAAGACATGACACACCTTTAGGGTTCAATGATATTCAAATTTTAGAACCAACACTAAGATGGCTTGTATTTTCTATTGATAAGCTTAACTCCTTTTGCAATTATGACATGTACCAAATACAGTATCTCTGTTGATCCAAACTCACATTTGGACACCTTTGCAAAGAGAGACTTTTGTTTTAGGATCCCCAAGACTATATCCAAATGCTTTAAATATTCTTCCCATGTTTTGTTATAGATCAAAACAACATCAAAGAAAACCAACACAAACTTCCTCAAGTGCTTACCAAAAAAAAGATTCATGCATGATTGGAAAGTTGTTGGAGCATTAGTGAGACCAAACGACATAAATAGGAACTAAAAATGCCCATAATGACACCAAAAAGAAGTCTTATGTACATCTTCTTCCCTCATTTGGATCTAGTGGTATCTGGGCCTAAAATCAATCTTTGAGAAGTACACAACACCATATAGCTCATCAATCAACTCATCTATCTATGGTATGGGGTACGAATTCCTAATGGTCTTCTTGTTCAATGCCTAGTAGTCTATGCACATCTGCAAAGTTCCATCCTTCTTCTTTACCAACATCACAAAAGATGCGAAAGGGATAGCGATTGATTTGATATAGCCCATATCTAATAGATCCTTTATTGCTTTCTCTATCTCCTCCTTATACATCCAGGGATGACGGTAAGGAGTGGTCACAACCGGATTTGATCCCAATTCAAGTTCTATGATATGATGGAAACCTCTATTTGGTGGTAATCCAGGAGGCATATCACTAAAAACTAAACTATGCCTATCCAAGATCTTTTTATATCAATATGAACTTGACCATTATTACCTTTAGAAGAGTCTTTTGAAATCACCAAACAACTAACAGTCTAAGCAACTTGGTTCTTCTGAAATATCCTCTCCATTCTTCTAGCTAATACTACTTATGGACCTCCATTAGCCATTCCCCTTAGAACCACATCCTTCCCATTGGCTTTAAAATTTAATTTCATTATTTAGTATTTGGTAGTGTACTCACCCAATGAATTTAACCACTACACACCCAAAATTACATTGATTTCACCCAAACCAATAACATAGAAGTCATCACAAACCTTATGATCTCCAAAATATATGTCCAGCTTCCAAATTTTCTCCTTGTAGGGTAAGTTATACCTATCTACCACAATGATAGTGAAGCCTTCAAAATTCTCTGCATCCAGCCTTCTTTTCCTCACCAGTCCCTCATCAATAAAATTTTGGGTAGCTCCTCCATCAATCAGAACAATCACTCTTTGTCCAACAAGGACTCCTTAGACCTTGAAAGAATGGTATTTGTGTGCACTAGATAGGGATTCTAGAATACCACCATTGTCCTTCTCCTTATCCTCCTCCCTCGGAAGGATTTCTTCTAGATCATGAAACTCCTCAGACCCATCTAATTTAGATTCTTTGTCAGAAAGGACTTCTATATAGTGAACTTTCCCTTTACCAAGACATTTGTGTCTTGGAACCCATGGCTCTTTGCAGGAGAAACAATTTTTATTCCTCCAAATCTTATTCCTAGTCTCTTCATCCACCTTCTTCGCCACATTAAGATTTGTATACTTGGGTGTCGGTACCAGAGCATGAAGTTTTTTTTGGAAACCACCCTTATGGTGGCATGTACTAGGCTTAAGTGAGTGAGAGAACAAATTCTTCAAAATGGATGGCTCGAGGGTTAGAACCCCTTTTATAGTCTCTTATAAAGAGATTGGTGCAAAAGATTTCACAAAGCCCCTAAGAGGTTTAGTGAGCTCATTGATGAAGAGATGCGCAATCCTCTTTTTTGATAGTTCAGGCACCATCACCACTACTTTCTAAAACTCCATTATATAATCATCTACTGAGTGATGTTGTTTGATTGTGGCGAGCTTGCTAAAATATTTTTCTTCATCCTTTAACTCAAATATATCAAGAATTCTCTTTTTAAATTCATCAAATTTGTGTATTTGATTATGGCCTTGGGTAGTACGGCCATGAAACTACCATTCATAGGCTTCCCCTTCAATATGCAAAGAGGAAAACTGAACTGCATCTTTCTCTATCATAGGATTGAGCAAGAAATAGGTTTCCATCTTTTGTAACCATGCTCTAGCTAATATCTTATTACTCCCATCAAAACATGTCGCGGAAAGTTTTCCCAACTTATGCTTCAGATCCTTGATTTTGTATAAACCTTTCTTCTATGGCTCACTCTTCCTTGAAAATTCTATGTAGTCTACATAGGACATCTTTGATTTGATTTATTTTGGTAAGGATTAGTACTCACCATGCCATCTACAAATAGTTTCCAAATTGAAGGCACTAGTGTTCACAAGTTCACTTCTCCCTTGTTCGATTTCTTGTAAGAATATGTTCCTTGGGGTCCCTAATGGAATATTATTCCCAATATCCTTGCTTCCACCATTTTTTGATGATGTCTCACCCTTTTGACCATTGTGATTTGAATTTCCACCCAACATCTTGTCTGCCAAGATTTTAAATACATCTCTTGTCTCCACTAAGGTTGTGGGTATATCCCTTAACGCTCTTGTAATCTCATGGTTTTTTGTAATCATTTCCTTAAATATTTCATCATCCTCTAACATATTCCTTTTCTCTAGATTTGAATTTCCTTCTTGATCCAATTTCTTTAGTTCTCTCCCCTGGTACCTAATGTCTCTTTTGCTCAATGCCAATCATTAGGAAAACCCTATAAGTTGGTAGAATTATGCTTTGATACCACTTTAATGCCCCTAACATATAATTTCAACATAGAGAATGGTTTGAAAATTGAATTCAATGAACAAAAAAATATGAGCACATAGATCTCTTTGATATAATGAGAAACTTCAAAACTTCATACATATATGATATATGGGTAAATGCAAGAAGATGAGTTCACGAAACATGGAAGTTTTTTCCTTGGGAAAAAACTTGAAATCGGCTTGAAGAAAATGGGATCCCGCTTTTTAATAAACGAGATCCCAATTTTAATAAATGGGATCCCATTTAGGTTTGGGATCCCGAGCCAAAAATCTAAATATTGGAAGCTACTTCTTCTTGGGTGGACAAACTAGTCATCGGTGGCCTATAGGCGATTGAAGTTGAAATCCACTAGATTGGATAGGTTCACTACTTGTGGAAAGATTTGGGATGGAGGATGGACCCACGGTGTAGTATGGGATGCATTGAATCCCCTTCCTAGTTCTTATATGGTATACTTGGCCTTGTTGAGTTGGGGATAGACTCATGATGTAGTATGGGATTCCTTGAATCCTTTCCCCAATTGCTCGATGGTGCACAAGACCTAGGAAAATGATGGGACCCACAGTATAGTGCATAATGCACCAAAATTTCTTTTCTATCTAGGATGCACTAAGGGAAAGTTTTAGTTATCCATTGTGGATGTGTCAACCAATCATTGTGTACATTTGATATGTGTTGGAGCTAGTCACTATATATATGCACGATGTGTGTTGGAGCTAGTCACTGTTGTACTTGATGTGTACATATGAGATAGGCACCATTGTTCTTGTGATATGCATATAAGACAATCATTGTTCTACTTGTGATGTGCATATGAGCTAGTCACTGCTGTATTTGTGATGTGTATGAGCTAGACATCTTGTGTATATGTGATGTATGCCTGTAACAGTCATTGTGTATTTATTCTCGTTACAGTCATTGTGTATGATCTATGGGATTATGGTATGATACGACCCTTGTGTATTCATGTATGTTTTTAGGGATCCAACACTTGATGGGAAATTTTTATTGCTATATTATATTTGGGTTGAGTTGATAACTTATGCTTAATGAATAATCTTATTTTAAAGGTGAGATTAGATATTTCATGCAAGACAAGAGAATGAACTCCCTCTAACATTAGTGGGTGAACTATGAAGCCTCTAATTTCCCATGAGGGAACATGTACTTGAAAAGTCATCATGAACCCTTAAGGTTTAGATTTGGTCTAGTGATGACCCTAACCATAAGAGATTAGCACTTTTGAGTGTAAGCATATAAGTGGTGACGTTGATTTTTTGTCACCATGATGAATGAAGAACTTTTGAAATTAGCATTTCAAATTCAGGTGAAAGATATTTGGTCAGTTAAGTTGGCAATTGATGCTAATTGAATAAAAATTTATAGTGGCCAAGGGGAAAATTTTACACTAAGAGAGGGTTTTAGTAATCTAGCAACCCTAATTCCTCTCAATTCTAGAAATAATAGATAATCATAAAACAACAAGAGAGGCATAAAAGATAAAGGGAACATTAAGAGATGTGAAAAAATCCCCATAATCAATCCATTCCAAATCAAAAGAATTTAACCAACTAGGATTAGGAAGAAATCATTTCCTATAACATTGAGTCATTTACCATTGAATATTGAAGCTTAAGGCCTAGATGAATATGCCAAGGAAAAGAAGGGTCTATTTGAAATTATCATTTTCTTCAATTAAAGTAAGAAAATAATCATTTACAAAGTGACCATTAACAAGATAATTGGATGAATTAGTTTTAAGACAATTCCCTTGACTAACTTCTAGGAGATTACATTGGTCCAAAGATATCCACAACCTTTAGTAGTAAGCACATAAAGTATAGGGGTTGAAGGATAGCCTTGTAGATAGAAGAAAATAGCTCAAAAGAGATATGTTGTTGGTTATTAATGGTTATTAAAGCAAATACATATGCAAATAACATCTTAATAGAGTGCACACAATAGGACCCAAAACCCAACACCTAAAGCATAGCGAGAATGAAAAACCATTCAATTTAGTCATATTCCTTAGAAAGATTAATTTTAAGAAATAATATAGGTTGTTGGGAGCATTGAGCCCATTTCATCATTTCCTAGACAACAATAATGTTGTAGATGATGTACTTAGACTTAATAAATCTATTTTATTCCAAATGAAACGTTTAAGGAAGAAACTTAAGCTTGAGTGTATAGGATTTAATGATGATCTTGTAGGAGACATTTATTAAGGTGATGCATGACCAATTGCATATATATCTAGTTCATTAAGTTTAGGTATGAACTTAACATCACCTTCATTAATTATGCTACCTATATAATTTCTATTAAATGATTCTAAATACACTCAATACATACCTACCCCCCCAATATCCCAATTTATTTTATAAAATTCATAGGTAAATGCATCAAAGTTAAGATATTTTTTATTTGACATGGAGAATACAACCTTGCATAGGTCTTTCATTGTGATAATTTGATCACAAATAGTGCATTAAAATGTGGAAACTTGACAAGGCACGACATTTAAACATTATTGTAGAGTAATGACTCAAGTAGGAGTGTGATCGTTGGCTATAAAAACTTGCTTATACTATTGGACAAAGTCTTGGATAATGTTAGCAATTTATTTTAGAAGCTGCTAACTATCCTTAATTTTCTTAAGGGCTTGAGATGAATGATGAGTTTGAAGATCTAGGGAAAATTCCTTAGAGACCCAATCTCTAATCTTAAGATAGTGAAGTTGACCTTTGATTTGGGCCCCATGGGTAGCATGGGAATCAACAACCTAATTCTAGTGATGGATGTTTGAACCAATTAGGGACTTGAAGACACTTAAGCTTGAGTGCATATTATTTTCATTATGTAAAGAATAATGTATATATTAGTCATATAATTTTTTTTTGAAACTTTAAAAATTAAAGGTTATTAAAAAAATACTAATACCTAGCATTTCAAGTTATTGGACCAGTTTCCTCATAAATGAACTAATAAATAAAAAATCAAATCCAATTATAAAAAACTACATATTTAATTTCATGAAAAAAAATCTAAAAAAAAAACTCGTCAGCCATATTTCTAAAGTCAGTTTTTCTCTTGATGTTTTCATGGAATTGTACCTACAAGTCCAAGGCTAAGGGGTGGATTTCCAAGCCTAAAACAAAAATAAAGCCATGGGTTTCAAATTTTATGAAATATGTACCCGCTCTAAAAGGTGTATTCATTCCAAAAAGGAGCAAGAATACGATGTAATTAGAAACAAGTACCCATTTTAAAACATGTACCTATTTTAGAAATTTAGGTTCGAGGACCTAATCCTAAATGGGTACCCATTCTTGTAGAGTTTTTTTCCAACACTTTCGCTATTTACGTGGACCCAACTTATTGCTTCCACCCAAATTTGTATTTACTCTTAACAATATTCTTCCAATCAATTTTTAAAAATACTAAATGCAAAAAAAATTTAGGGTGTCATACACTATTTTAGCGAGAAATATAGGAACACTTTTATGTGCATGCAACATTTTATCATTTTAATCTTAACTATAAAAAAAAATAGTAGTTTAGAAACTAGATTCTAAGTACCACAATTCTTGTTTTTATCATATCTTCAAATTTTGAATGCATCTTGAATTACTTATCTAAGTTTAGGTTTAGTTGATTTCAAGAGAAAATAGCCACTTTTGAGGCCCTTTTTGTGTACCACGTTTCAATGCACTTACTAGTACATTGGTACCTATTATGGCTTATCTTATTGGGACTAATTTTTTTTTTCTCTTAAGTTTAATTTAAGAAGGGGTGCTAGTGTAATTATATAATTGCATCTTATATTTGAGTTTACTTAGGTAATTTATTTAATTTACTTAGATAAAATAAGAAATCGAAGCATATGGCATCTCTTTGATGTAAATTAGCAAAAATGGCCACATGTCAACTCTTTGATTGATGAAAGACTTGTGCCACATCTACCTCATTTACTTCTTAATTGATGGTAGTTAGATGCCACCACTCCCTCATCAAGTAAGTTCACTTGACACCACTACTCCTACATATTAAGTTATTCTTCTAGTTCATTGCTCCTCTAAAATAGGTGTCACCCTAATTTATGCATCACAAAGTCTATTTATTGAAGTCCATTTCCTTTGTTTCTCATTATATATAGGAATGTTGTTATTGTCCTTTTGTTTGCTCTTGAATTTATGTTATTGTAATGTTGTCTTGTTCCTACTATTTTTATTATTACAAGTTAATTATTAAATCTAAGAATATACAACATCCATTTTTGTGTTAAACAACCTATGAAATACAACTCTGTTGGACACATTGAATAATCCTTGCGTAAACATTTTTTATTAATTAAAACGAGGTTCCAACAATAAAACCTTTAGATTCACAATGTACTTGTGATCTTTACTTATGTTAGTTTTATTCATGACTTATCGCAAACAAACTTTAGATTTATGTTATGTTCAATCAATAATATTTTCACCATTAACTAAATAGACCCATAAGACAAGAATGCAGAGCAATGAAAGAAATTACAATCATTTTGTTTAGCATTTTTTGGCTATAAATACTCCTATGCCTAGTTTTCATCAAAACTTGTTCAACTCAAGAAAACCATAAAACTCAACACTGATAACAACATCGGGTAACAAAGACATCTTTTAATACTTTGAAAACATGCCTATTTAAGGCTGAATCTGGTCTAATTATCATGTTTTCGCCACAAGTGACAAATACACTAATGCAATAGTGCTAGTTGATTATCTTTCTACAATCATTTTTGTTCACATCTATTCAACTTGATCAACCATCATAATCATGGATAACTAGACACATTTTATTAATTAATATGCATTTTAATTGCATCTTTCCTGTAAAATCTTTTATTCATCATTAATGATTGTGTTGGTTGTGCTTCTTTCAAATATGAGGAACTTGTTAAGATTCTCGTCTTTTTTCAAAATCAAGGATTAGTGCACAAAATAAGGTTTATATGGAATCATGGTAGATATACTTTGTCGATTAGTTTTGAATTTTTAGAGGATTCCATTTCTTATGTTTCAATATTGATTAGGCCCAAGCATAATAGAATAGAAATTGAATAAAATTCTCGTATTCTCTCATATTAAGATTTAGTGCATAAAACAAGGTTTATGTGGAATCATGGTAGATATACTTTGTCAATTAGTTTTTTAATTTTTAGAGGACTCCATTTCTGTGATTTCATCTAATCATTATCACTGGTTCATAATGCTTCAATATCATTATATCTCATTGTGTTACATAGGAATGTTTATAAAATAGTTTACCTTATTTTATAGGAAAGAAGAACTGCCACATATTTTATCAAATTTACAAATATGTTAACCCTGATCATTAACAAGTCTAACAGATCTTGCATTTTATATTTGACTTCCGGTGATCATCATCTCAAACCTTAACCGTTTCCATTATTTGTGGAAATTGATTCAACCTTTTTTGAATACCTTGATGCTACATCACTGTGAATTTCTATGCTTCTGTTTTTGGCTTCATAAAATACTACTCTTCCAGTTCCTATAACCAGAATTTGAAATAGAAGGAAAATAATTCTTGATATTCTAAATCATAGTGATCTCATGTTCCAAAGAAACAGTTGGCACATATATACTACAATACTTTCAGATGTATGTTGCATAAACAACATACATGTTACATCTAACTAGGGTTGATAAGGTCGTTATAGAATTACACAGGGCAAGGTGCTTGATGATCAGGATATCTCTTCATCGTTGCTCTCTACTTTCTTGTAAATAAAGCAACTGGAAAAAGCAAGATAGATGCATAGAACTAGTGCACTCAATGCAGCCAAAAGCCAGTAGTAGTAGTCCAAATGTGCTTTGTTTAGGTTGTCGGCAAACCAATTGTGTTTATTGCCTGTGCTACTCACTTTCTCAATAACAGAAATAAGAATGCTACTCAAAAAACCGCCAACTCCAAATACACTCAAATAAAGAGCAATTCCCAAGCTTCTCATTGTGTCAAGCATCTGATCATAAAAGTACTCTTGCAAGCCTATCAATGCAAACGTTTCAGATATGCCAAACAGAATATATTGTGGAAGCATCCAAAAAATACTCAAGGGAATTGTTGCATCGGGCATGTCTACCAATCTATATTCCTTTGCCGCTTGGAGCCTTTTCATTTCTACCAATGCTGCAACGACCATGGCAATAATAGAAAAGAATATACCAACACCTATTCTCTGAAGCAATGTTATACCACGATCGTTTCCAGTTATACTTCTGGCAAGTGGAACAAAGATTCGATCATACATGGGCACCAGCACAAGAATAGTCAGGCTAATAAAGATTTGCAAGGTTGCTGCAGGAATTTCAAAGTTTCCACTGATCCTCCTATTCATTGTGGCACCCTGTTTTGTGAAAAATGTTGAAGGTTGTTGAAAATCTACCCCATACATCAAACAAGCCACCCATATGGGTAGTAACCTTAAAACAAGTTTCACCTCTTCAACCTGTGTGACAGTGCATAGCCTCCAATCAATATTTTTTTTATGTTTATAGTCTAAACCAATTGCGACTGTTGCTTTGTCAAGAAACCTACAAAACAGCAGATAATTCTTTTCAGAGTTTGTCAATTCGATTTTAAAAACCATTAATTTTGATCATAAAACAAAACAAAACCAGGGCTATTGTCATTGTTTTAGTTGACACACAACATTATTGATAAGATAGCTTCTGAATTTAATTGTGTATGTTTTTCATTCAATATTTCAGATTACGCAACAACATAATTACATACATACACATATAGAAAGAGGGTTACCTGAATTGGTTTGTGGGCATAAGCTTTCTGGTTTCACCCTTACAAAATTCTTGAGTTACATACAATATTTGTTCTCCATGAGAAGGAATACTCATAGAGACATTCCGCTTGCGAATCGCTGCAACAAAAACTTGAGCAATTCGAGTTACCGGACTGGCAGAAGGCAGCTTATGCCGGTACATTCGTGTCCCACACAAGAAAACAGAGAATGATATTCCCATGGTTATAGTTGGAATGCCAAAACCCAAACCCCAGCCAACATTGTCTTGAATGTACACAAGCACAGAGGCAGCTAAAATTGAGCCAGTGCATACACCGAAATACCACCAATTGAAGAATGAACTCTTAGATTTCCTCTCTGTGGGGTTTCCCTCATCAAATTGATCTGCACCAAATGCTTCTAAACAAGGTCTGTGAGCTCCTTCACCCAAAGCAACCATGTATAGGGAAACAAAGAAAAAGCTCACCTGAAACGCTGAAGGTTTGGAGCAAAAAATTAATGTTTCGTTGCATGAGGATGGGCTAAGGAACTTCAAGGAAGCTGAAAGAGTTAAACAGGATAACCCCTGCAGCCAGAGAACATCTCACTAATTAGTTTTAGTAATTTTCTCGAAAGCCCAACTATTTGTAAATCCAACAGAAAACCAAGCCAAAATTCTATTGTTTTTAATTGTGCATGACTTTCCAAACTTTGATCTTCAGCAAGGCACTTGCTTTCCTGGTAACCAAAACACCAAACTGCAAGCTACTCGCTTTTCTGATATTTCTGGATTCCTAACTAAAAGTCCTAAACCAGATATTCAGCAAGTAACCTCTTCTTGTGGACAAATGCACTTAGCCAAAAGCAGGGAAAATTTTAAGCAACTGGAAATATCTGTAGGAGTTTGAAATGATAAGCTAATCTTTTCAAATTTTATACCAATGTTAAAATGGGAATTTCTGGTTTCATGTAAAAATGTTAGTGATGACTCTTTGCTTGATGTTAAAGAGTGATCTTCATGAAGAGGATGGTAGTCATGATTCCATGTGGGAGTTGTTGGTAGTGATGTGGATGCATCATTGGTAAGGTTACCCTCATGTGATTGGGGATATGTTTTTTCTTGGTTTAGAGTGGTTGCTATTATCTCATGGTTTACTCTTGATACACATTTAGAGTTTGGCATGGTACTTGTTCTTTTGAGACTAGGATGTTTATGTCTGTTATGATGCATGTGATCTCCTTGGAGGAGATGGTTAGATCATGTTGTCATGTTTATGTTCCTAATTCATGATTGGAGATTTGACATTGATCTTGAGTAGTTCTCTTATGTATTGGGTACATTAATCATTTGCTTGATTACTTCATGATAATGCTATGTTGCATTTAGAGTTTAGCATGGATTGGTTGGTTATAGATCCTCATGGATACTTGGAGAAATAGGTGAGGCTTGAGTTCTCTTATGGTAAGAGATATATGTTGGAATGGTTACTTGTACAAAAAAAAAATTCAACAATAAAGACCGAGAAGCCTACACCTTGGTTGGACGTGAGTTCAACACACTTAGCGGTTTCACATGCCTCCAAAGAGGCGGTTTGGTTACAGAGACTTGGGAAAGGTATTGGTTTTAATTGCAAGTAAGTTAAACTTGAATGTGATAGTCAGAGGGCTATTTGTTTAGCCAAAAATCCTATGTATCATGTTCTTACTAAGCATGTTGACATTCAGTATCATTTTGTGCGAGAAATGGTTGAGAGTGGGAAGGTATTAATTGAGAAAGTTGAGACTTTGATTAATGTTTCATATTATCTTACCCGTTCCTATAGATAATTTCTCTTGGTTTTGAGTATTAATCATTTTCTTGGAGCTTCATGATTATGCAGGTTGCATTTGAAGTTGGCATGGATTGATTAGTTGGTGCAGGAAGGCCATTGGCCTTGAGTCATGTACTTGATTTATAATAATGATTCCTTGTTTAGAATAATCTCAATGTATAATGTCAAATGGGAGAATGTTGGGAATAGGATTTCATTTAATTGCAATCCTAAACATATTTCATGTATCTCCTAAGTCCTTGGAAAGTGTTCCCCAACACTAGGATTACAAAGAGATTAAATTTAAATGAAATGAACATGTAAATTGACATTTGTAATTAATTTTAAATGATAGGAACATATGGGGATTCCCAAGAATATTTCCTACAAAATAGGAGCACATGGGGCACCCACATGGAAGATGGAACCCACCTTGAGTTAAGTTAACTATTTAGAGAAAAAGATAGCACTTCAATAATGCATGTAAAGATCCTATAAGTTAGGGATTGATGTTTACATGTATGGAGTTTAGTTCAGTTTAGTTTAAATCAAATCAATTCAATTTAGTTCAATTTAGTTTAGTATTAGTTTAATTTAGTTCAGTTATGGTTCAATTATCTTTAGTTGCATGTAGTTAGTTTGAGTTGCATATTAGTTGACTTCAGTTGACTTGAATTGCATGCTAATGATTTGAGTTGCATGACAGATAATAGGTGATACATTCAGTTAAGTGGGGATGATCAATCATGCATCATGTTTGCATGAATGGTGGAGAGATATGTTTGAGTTAACAGAGATTGACATGGACCCACCTTGGGCGCCCAAGTTGGCATCTTGGAGTTAACACTTTTGCATGATAAGATATTTTATAAAACTGAGTTAAGTGGGTCCATTCTTGGGTGCCACCTTTGAGGAGAAGCTTACAAGATATCTTTGGAATCAACGTTGAGTTCTGACTTTAGTTTGGGATTCCCAAATTGATGAAGGACTTGGTTTGACATTATTTTTCATAGAAGAACTCTACTTGCAAATAATAGGCATAGGTTTTGTGAGATAAGCTATGTGCTTTGTAATTGTAAACTCTTTGGAGTTTACAAGGCTCATTATTGTCTATTTATTGCAGCAAGTTGAAGAGAGTTTTATCATATTTTGTTGCAAGTTGTGAAGAAGAATTTTTGAAGGAAAAAGAAGCATCTCAAGCAAGGATTGATAAAGAATTATTGTAATCTTGTTCCAAGGTTAAATAATACAAGCACTATTGGCTTTGGTGGTGGAGTTTTTTCCCGAAAGGGTTTCTCCATGATATATGTTGTGTCACTTCTATCTTCTAGTCTTATTCTTCTACAATCTTCTATCTACTTCTACAAATGGTAAAATGAATCTAAATAGATAATCATCCACAAAGAATCAGTAACAAAGAACACTTATTTAGATCTATAGTATAATAGTTTTACTAGTTTTAAGGCTACATAATTACCTTTGTTTTCAACAAAAAGAGCCCACAATGCATGATTAGTGGGTCACATCCTTTGTCAACTATGTTGATGCCAAATAAGAGATAGAAATGTGATGAAACCACCTTGAACTATCTCATGATTTCTACAAAAAAATAGCTAGCAGGTCAAATGACACAACATACAACAAAAGAAAAAAAGAGAAGGAAATTCAACCTCTTTCATATCCTTTGTCAAAAATAGCTAGTGGATCACATCCTTTGTCAACTATGTTGATGCCAAATAAGAGATAGAAATGTGATGAAACCACCTTGAACTATCTCATAATTTCTACAAAAAAATAGCTAGTAGGTCAAATGACACAACATGCAACAAAAGAAAAAAAAAGAAAGAAATTCAGCCTCTTTCATATAGGGAATGTCTAGAATTATAAATCTTTATCAAGTGTCATTCATGGAATAGTTTTTTGGGAGGTCCATTAGATCTCAAACATTCTAGGACATAAAATTCTAGCATGATTGTTGAGGGTTGTACCATTGTGTTCCAACTCATTCAAATATGAATCTATTTTACAAAAAATCCTTTGAATTACAACAACCTCTATGAATGAAAGGTTGAATAGGTCACCATTTTTCTAGCACATGTTTCATTTTTAGCATCTTAAGTGGGTTACATGAGATTTCTTTTGACCACTAGAAGTTTTGAACTGTAGTGAGCAATGATGACTTATTGAAAAGACAAAATAAATGCCACTAGTTGCACTCAAGTGAATTTAAAATTATCCACATCAATAAATGTTTCCCCATGAGAGGAAACAAAATATTTCCCTATGGTTTGAGGTTTTGAAACAACTGTTACCCAATTTTCACCCACGGGCTCAATCAGGTAGGATAATCATGTGACAGAGGTTCGAGAAGGCCAAATGGAGCATTCGCACAAGGGGAAAAGTCATGCATCTGATGATATTTTACAGGGGACTCAGCTTAGAGGCCTGCCTTGTTCAAGTTCAGCATGAAAATCCTCTAAGGAGAAAGTTGGCAAGACCTTCCAGATGTCTTGCCAACTAGCAGGGGTTCCATCAAGTCAGAATGTTTCACATTAGGGGTCCTTTCAACAAGACATCGATCATCATCTCGGCGACAAAAGGATATGCATATCAGCGGAAGTTTTTTCCTTCAGGACAAGGTCTCGGCAACTTCTTAGAGTCTTGCCAAAGGGAGGCGGCGTCGGCAAAGAAAGTGAGCTTCGCTATAGGGTCTCGCCAAAGTCATAAGGTCTCCCCAACTCTAAAGGCTCTCGGCGTAGGAGATTGAGTTCGTTGGGATGTCTCAGCGATAAAGAAAAGTCATGCGGACTAAAATAAGCCCTCGCCAAAGCAAAGCGCCTTAGGCATGATGTCTCACTGACTACTTTTGGTCTCGCCAAAGGATAAAAGGGGGCATCAAAATGTGTTTTTCCTTCGACAGGAGTCTCGCCGACAATAAGGACTTCACCAAGAAAGGATGCGCTCTCGGCAAAGGTTGGTGCCTTCGCCAGAATGTCTCACCGAAGAAAGGAGGTCTCCCCAACATATTTTCCCTCGGTGTAGTTTCCAGCTGTCGGGGTAATGTCTTGCCGACATGGTGATGTATTGGTGAATGGAGGTGGTCTCGGCCAAGGAAAATGAAGTCGCCATCAAGTCTCGGCGAAAGCAGAAGGTCTCACCGAAAGGATGCCTTCCGCGTATGTAAGCGGAATTTGATAGGAGGTCTCACCGAAGACAAGGTCTCGCTGACAATCGTTCATGAGGTGGCATCGGCAAAGGAAGCAAGCTTCGATGTCATGTCCTGCCAACTATGAGAGGTCTCCCCGAAGTAAAATGAGCTCTCGGCGAAAGGGGAAGACTTCAGCGAAATGTCTCGGCGAAGGCTCCTCCGAGAATGTTTCTTCACCGACATGAGGTAATATGGGCATAAGTCTTGCCGATCCATCAGAGTCTCAATGAACAAAGCGGCATCGACAAAGCATGATTTCATCGCCACAAGGTCTCGGCAATTAGGAATTTTCTCACCGATAAAAGGGGACCCCACCGAAAGAAATGGAGCTTGGCAAAGGATATTGCCTTCGGCATAATGTCTTGCCAAAGGATGAAGGTCACACTAAAGAAAACAAAGGGGCCTAGTCAAGGGGTCTTATTCAGCATAACATCTCACCATCGGGATGAGGTTTGGCTGACAAGAGGGTGTCTCAACAAATAGAAAGTAGTTTCACCATAAGGTCTTGGTGAACGAAGCTTGTCTCTCCGACTGAAGAAAAAGTAAACTCATCACCGAAAGATAAGGAGCTCAGTGAGAGGTCTGGCTGATAGGCCAATGTATCGCCAACAACAAAGGGGCCTCGCCAAGAGTTGAAGTCGTCGCCATGAGGTCCCAACGACTAATGGAAAGTCTTGCCGATAGACGGGAGCCTCAGCAGGAGATGATGGTTTTAGCGAAGGATGGAGATATCGTCGTGATGTCTCGGTGATGCAGAGGTGGTCTCGCCGAAAGATAAACGGGGCCTAGATATGTTTTTTATTTCGGCAGGAGTCTTGCCGACAACAAAAAGACTTCGCCGAGAAGGTTTGACATCGGCAAAAGGTCTTGCTGATATAAAGATGTCTCCCCAACAGAAAAAAGAGCTTGCCGAGGGATTTGGCTTTCAGCATAGGGTCTCTGCAAATAGAGAGGGTCTTTCTGATACAAAGTGTGAGGTCAGGGAGAAAACAAAGGAAGCCTCGCCGACATAAAGGAGCTCACCGAGAGTAATCTCAGCGAGGTAAAGCGATATCGGCATGACTTTTGGGCTCACTAAGAGCTCCCATCGACAGTTCCATGTTATGCCAATGGTTACAAAAAGATATAATTGCATCGGGGAGACACGATTAGTGTCTCACCAACATGCGATCAAACAGAAGGAGCTTTTGACCGCCTGAAGAATCTACGTGGAGTAGGCTCAACCAATTAGAGAAAGCTAAAATCAGGCCGTGGCAGTCTCACCAAGATGAAGAAGATCAACAGAATGAAAGGTGACGTGTATCTGTTCTGGGCTCAGGGGTATTCAATGCAGCTCAGCTAGGAAGATTAGAAGGTGGACACGAGGAGCCGAAGTGAATGCGGTAGTTGTGAAAGATCAAGAAGGTTTCCCCTAAGCGCGATCTTTCACACCGACAGGGACAACAAGGATTCAATCAAACACAACATTAACTTCATAAAAAGATCTAAGGAAAGATCTATCCTGAGGACAAATATTTTGTAAGCCCTAAGGGACTGACCACACTTTTGTATATTAGGCATTTTTTCCCTCTTTGTAAAAAAAGTTCTCCTAATGCTTTTCTGAAGGCAGTGACTTCTACAGTCCTCTCTCGGATTAGCAGAATTCTGTAACTCATTTTGGAACATGCTATATAAAATTCACTTTGATTAGCATTGATGATTCATTTTTTGCCTTCTGTTTCTTGTAAAGTATTGTGCATTATTAAGTGATTCATCAAGCTACTTAGTGAAATCTTTATTTTCCTTATAGCTTTGTTTCATGTTAGCATGCCTTTCTTTGCAAAAGTGGCATCATGTAGGTTACAAATTGTGTTTACTCAATTGCACATGAGCTTTTAATTTTTGAAACTCTATTTTTTCCTTCTTGAAAGTGTGTGCATGTCAAACCTATTTGTATGCATAATCCATAGGATCTTGTTGTGCAGTCCCATATTCATCATTAGTTTTCAAGTGTAAATTGAGTATCTCATTGTTCTTATCAGTTCGGTGCATCACCTTAGGATTTAATTTTCCTTTTTTTTATGTTTCTCCTTCTCCCTTTTCCTTACAAGAATTATAGTTTAGGTGACACCAAAGGAAGTCGGCCTTATCTGGAGGTTGACCTCTGTCTAGAAGTGACCCACAGCTTTAGAGGTCTTCCCATGTTATATTGAGGTGTTGAACATCAGGCTCAACAAGGGTGCAACTTCAGGGGATAACAGTTTTTGGCACGCCCGGTGCGACTGTCGAACAAATAGTTTGGAAATTATATGTCTACTACTGGTTTTTGATATGCAACCAATAAATTTCAGGCCTTTCAAAAGTAAAATATTAGCATATCATGGTGACTCCAACTCCATAACAGCCGGTTCCAGCAGCCCTGGTGTCTCCAATTAATAAGGTTTGATCTTTAGGCTTGTTATTTCTCATGTCTTATCTCTGCAATGATTAGTTATCAGCAATATAGTGACTTGCCACCTCCATTCCATGAGAGTGATGTGTATATGTCCTCCCATCAGCCATACTATGTAGAATAGCCTGTTGTTTTTATGTCAAATGACCCGATATTAGCAGACTACCAGCAACCTCATCATGTTTTTCACCCTCCCATCCCTGCTCAATCTCAATATCAACCAACCTATGATCAAAATCAACCCCATGAAGAGGTCTCTGATGCTAACTAGCATGTTTATTTACACAACCAGCCTCTGAAGCATCCTTGCCAAGCTATAATGGACCTACTCCAACAATTTGATCATGTGTTGTGGGCTTTGAGCCAGAAGTTTGAACATATGTAGATTAATGATGTCAATAAGGTGTTTTCCTACATGTATGGCATGTTGGTCAATGTCAAGAAACAAAAAAAGCTTATTTCGCAACAACAAGAGTTGGGATGTCAGTTTGAAGAAGATCTTGAGCGAGAGATAGCAACCAAAGAGGAGCAAATGAAATTATTATCTACTCAGGTACAAGGTAGTCAGGCTTATTCAGATTATCAAGCTCAAAGGTATGAAATACAGGCATCCCTTTCCATTCCTAATTTCAGTTCACCTCCTCCTGTAATATTGAATCATCTGGTGAAAGAGGATGCTTCCAGAGATAGGTTTCCTAGCTTTAAGCAAGAGGAACCTTCCAAGCTCTTTAGTGAGCCTATCAATAAGTCTTCTATCCTCAAGATTCCAAGTTGGAAAGTCCCATCTTAGTCACCTTGTGAGTTTCCTTCACCTATCATGCAAATGAAATCATGCTCTGGCATCCAGGAAGTAAAAGAGGGGCAGATCTTTGACCAGTACAGCTTACTCAACTTGGAGAAAACTAAAAATATTGATTTGCTACATCTAGCTATGGAGGAATACAGACTACAGCTGCAAAAGGCTGAACAGGAGAGGAATTCTCAAAATGTTTCTGGCAATGTTTTAGCTAATGATCATCCCACTGTTCTATAAGATGGTGAAAATTTTCCAACAAGACAACAAGGTGAAATGGTGCAAAAGGCTGACCAAGAAGAGCAATGTATAGTTTGGAATGAAGAAGGTGTGATTTTTCCCACTCTAAGTGTTATCTCAGAGTAGCAAGAAGACATCAAATAGCTACAGGTTCAAGAGTAAAGACAACAGCATGAAGAGACTAAAAAAGGTGATGTGGATCATGAGTCCATAGCTTCATTCGTTGAGCTTCTATGTTTCATTGAGTGTGATGAGGAAAGCATAAATCTGGTCATAAGTCAACAACATGAGGTTGAAGAGGAGCAGTGTACAATTGAATTTGATACTTTTGAGCATGCTATGCTTGAGAAAGTTGATGTTGAGTTATACGAAGAAGTGTACACTGATATAATTGAACAATTTTTCTCAACATTGGATGACCAAGAATCAAAAAAGGCTAATAGTCATGATGATCTGGAGCAATAGCTTGAACAAATGCTGAAACAACAGGAGGAGCCTAATGAGCCTAATTTGCGAAGTCATAACTGGTTGGAGGAGCTTCCATTCCATTGTACAAAAGAGCTTGAGATTTCATCGCCACTTGAATTGTTGTCTTCTCACGTTGAAAAGGACAAGCTTGAATCAAAATGTAACTTTTCCAGTGATGATAAGAATTATGAGCAGCTTCCATTCTGGTGCATAAAAGAGCCTGAGGTCGATGCGTTGATTGAAGACGTGATGGAGGAAGCCATCTCATTTTTCTCCATTGAAGAAGTGATTGTTCATTTTGGAAAGCATGAGCATATTGGGGAGGCTATTACTCTTCCATCAAGTCAACCACAAGGGCTATACCTTTCCAGCCAGCAAGGTGATAAAATGGTAACTCATGAGCAAAAGATCAGCAAGGAAAGTGCAAGCTTTTCCCTTACTAGAGGCTGCCCTATCAGGCATCTAGCCAAAATGGAGACCAGCAAAGATATTGATACCTTTCTTACACCCAAGCATGAGGGTACTGCTGAGGAGGAGCACACTCAAGTTACCTTTCCACCTCAGAACGACAATGTTTACATTCTGTATGAAAAGGTTAGTAAGCTTGAATATGTTATGCAGGAGATCTTGCAGCCATCCGTTGAATTGTCATGCATGCTTCATTTCTCTTTAGTTGTTCTCCAGCGTAGCAAACATTGTAAATTTTTTAGAAAGGGCAGTTATTTCACCCAACCTATTAATGGGTTTGTTTGACCAATTTCTTACTGGTTAGTGTAGGGTAGCTTTAGTTATTTCTTTCCCTAAGTGTTGTTCCAACACAAATAGATAGTTTTATTTTAGTTTTTCCCTGTTTTCAATAAGTTTCTGAGTGTTCTATGAATCTCAAGTGAGTTACAGCCATGTACAAAGCTACTCCAAGTCCATTCCTCAGCTTTCCCAATGAATTTGTGCCCAATGGATAGGCCTAAGCTATTGGTCTGCATATTTAGCAGGCAAACATCCAGTAAAGGTCACCAAAAATGTTACCCAATTTTCACCCACGGGCTCAATTAGGTAGGATAATCATGTGACAGAGGTTTGAGAAGGCCAAATGGAGCATTGACACAAGGGGAAAAGTCATGCATCTGATGATATTTCACAGGGGACTCAGCTTAGAGGCCTGTCTTATTCAAGTTTGGCATGAAAATCCTCTAAGGAGAAAGTTATCAAGACCTTCCAGATGTCTTGCCGACTAGCAGGGGTTCCATCAAGTCAAAATGTTTCACATCAGGGGTCCTTTCGGCAAGACATCGATCATCGTCCTGGCAACAAAAGGATATGCATATCGGCGAAAGTTTTTTCCTTCAGGACAAGGTCTCAGCGACTTCTTAGGGTCTTGCCGAAGGGAGGCGATGTTGACAAAGCAAGCAAGCTTCGTTGTAGGGTCTCGCCAAAGTCATAAGGTATCCCTGACTCTAAAGGCTCTCAACGCAGGAGATTGAGTTCGTTGGGATGTCTCAGCAATAAAGAAAAGTCATGTCAACTGAAATAAGCCCTCGCCAAAGCAAAGTGCCTTAGGCATGATGTCTCACCGACTGCTTTTGGTCTTACCCAAGGATAAAAGGGGGCCTCAATATGTGTTTTTCCTTTGGCAGGAGTCTTGCCAACAACAAGGACTTCGCCGAGAAAGGATGGGCTCTCGGCAAAGGTTGGTGCCTTCGCTAGAATGTCTCGCCGAAGAAAGGAGGTCTCCCCGACATATTTTCCCTCGGTGTAGTTTCCAGCCGTCAAGGTAATGTCTTGCTGACATGGTGATGTATCGGCGAACAGAGGTGGTCTCAGCCAAGGAAAATGAAGTCTCCATCAAGTCTCGGCGAAAGCAGAAGGTCTCACCGAAAGGATGCCTTTGGCATATGTAAGCGGGCTTTGATAGGAGGTCTCACTGAAGACAAGGTCTCACTAGCAATCGTTCATGAGGCAGCATGGGCAAAGGAAGCAAGCTTCGATGTCATGTCCTATCGACTATGAGAGGTCTCCCCAAAGTGAAATGAGCTCTCAGCGAAAGGGGAAGACTTCAGCGAAATGTCTCAACGAAGGCTCCTCTGGGAATGTTTCTGTTGGGATGATGAATTGCACAGTCCCTAAAGCTTTGGAATCTTCAATGCAGGACTTTAGCCATGAAAGATAATCAACCACAAAAGAAGTGTTGCAACAATGGAATGCTTGATTAAAGATTCTATTGATATGATATTGATATGTTACAAATGAACAAGATGCCTGATTATATGGGCAAGAGCTAAACCCTAATATGTATGAGATGTTGACATGTGTCTTGATCTAACAACATGCTACAACATGTGAACCCTAATGGTGAAGAACATTAAATGATGAGATAAGTTCTAGAAGGAATCTTATCTCCTACAAATAAGGAAGGGAATATTATCCCATTTATTAAATGATTGTAACCTAGGACTAAATGATTAAATGCAAGACCTAAGTAAACTTATGCTAGTGTAATAATTAATTAATTAATTACACCAACACCCCCCCATAAGTGCAACTTAGGGAGGAAAATGCAATGATTATGCAAAGATGATGATGGGTCCCAACTACGAGGCCATGTTAGGTACCCATGTACATGAAGATGCAGAAAATCTCCCACAACCAGAGAAAAGGGGAAAACCCAATGGGAACAAAACCCCTCTCCAAAAGAGAGATGAAAATGCAAAAAATGTGAGATAGGATGGGAAGGAAAGGATGAAGGACTCCCAAATACCCCCCAAGGACACCATCCATCACATGGATACAATAAAATCAAAAGCCCCCCCATAGGAGGGAAAGAGAGAGACTATGGAGCCCCCCCAAAAGATGAGATCACCTGCAAGAAAGGTAAGTGTCTGAAGACAGAAAAAGATCCAATGTTGATAAAAAACTTGTCTCCCTTTCGGAAGAAACAAAACCAATTGCAAGTGCAAAGATGCTTCCCATTCCGGATAGGAATTGAAGGAAGGAAAGATGAAAATGGATGATGATGTCTCAGAACTCTGCTCAAGTGTCTCCTTTCCTGATGATGAAAATGCCATAGTCCCAAACAATGAAGAGGGTGACAAACCAGGATGATGCAGAAACTAATGCTAAACAATATCCAAAGACAAAGATAGGATGAAGATGATGGATGTGATGGAGACTTGATAGCCCCCCTGAATGAAGTGTCCTCAAAACCACTAAAAGAAGTCTGAAGCAACAAAGGTGTCCAAACCACAAATCTCCTGCTAGGAAGAAGCAAATCCAATGGTGGATGCAGAAGAAACCTCAAGTCCTGAATGGAATGCAGGGAAGAAGTCTCAGATATGTAATCTCTGAAGAGAAACTCAATGCCTCCAATGTAGTCTCTGAATTCCCAATCAAGGTTGAGACAAAGGGATGAGGAGACTCAAAACAACTCTCCAAAGTGTGATCTGAATAGAGGAGTGATATCCCCTCAAGAATGTTCTCGAAACTTGTAGAAGTGGCCAAGGCAATTATACCTGAAACGAAGCCATCATATGATGTCAAGTCTGAAAAAATGAATATGTCATGATCGATGATGATAGTGGAAGCCTCAATCAATGACTCTGGAGAAGGAATCACTGAATGTGAAGGAATACCAACTGTCTCTGATGAAGAAGAAGCATTGAAAGGAACCTTGTCAACCTCTTCGGAAAGATCAAGGTAATCAACTTCCTGCATAAAAATAACATCATGGGGAACTTGATCTGAAGCAAGACATTCTGAATCATGACCATTGGGGAATGGTGGAGTATCTGAATCTCCATAGATCTCCCAAAGCTTAGTCCAAAAAATGTGAGGACAATCACAATGATCAATAACATTCAAAACATCAGAATCAACTTACATAGAAATGATCTCCAAGATAGTATATCTGCTACAACTCCAAGAAAATTCAAGAATACCTTCACTTGGATGAGGAACAATACCAAATAGATGTGGCAACAAATCAAGTGAATGAAGATGGTGGCAGATCCCATCTCGCCATTGCTGATAGTTACCCTTGTGCAACATAACTAAAGGAGGAGAGAAATATGCAAGCCCCATAACAAAAATTTCTCCAAAAAATACAAAGACACTGACCTTCAACAATAAATAGAAGACTTCCAAATAGATTGCAACTGAAAATATGCCTCTGAGATCAACAAATTCTTCTTCAATCTTCAGGATGTCTCAGGAATCAAAAAACCAAAAAAAAGATACCTGGAGCTGAAACCAAAGAAGATGACTAGAATGATGAAAAAATTGCACTGAAATATCTTCTGAATTCCACTGGAATCACCAAAATCCGACAATCTGATGCGAAGATGTGTGCGTTTGATTCCAGAAGAGAGGGTTGACTTCAGTTGACTTGAATACTGAATAGCAGAAAAATCCTGCAAATTAGATGGCACCACTGGATAGTGCTCTGAATTCTCTTTCTGTCAATATCTTGTTTGCAAATTTTTGATATCGTGGCGCGAAGATATGGCCTCCGGAAGAAAAACTACAATTTGATTGGATGCTGGCTAAACAGGCGCAAAAAATAAGCACCAGGGGCTAAAAAAAATTCGGCCCCCGGTCACTGATATGACCAGGGGGCTATCGGCAAATTTTAAAAAAATTCGCACCGGATGAGGATGCGCTGAGCTGAGATCGGCAGCTACGGCCGGGCGAGGTTGCACTGCCGACTACGAGCCCCGCTACCGACATGGGACCGGCTAAAATGGTGGTTTCGGCTCTGGGCCAGTCTTCTCGGCCTGAAAACGGTCGGCAGGGTGCTGCGCTTACTGACGAGCCAGAACCTGACCGCTGATCTGAGGACGGCACGGCGAATGCTTCGAAATGAACTCCGGCAACGGTGGACATGAGCGGGGCCGACGGATGACGCAGACTGTCGGTGGCCGCAGACCAGTTGGGAGATGCCGACAACAAAATTTAAATATTGCAATTCAATTTGCAATTTAAATTTAAATAAAAAATGCCGATAGATTAAAATTTTTGAATATTGTAAAATTTACAATTCAAAAATTTAAATAAAAGCCGATATAAAGTGTATGCCGACAGACGAAAAAACTATACCCTGCGGAATAATAATTCTGCCGATTGATAATATAATTGCAGGTCGAACCACTGCACTTTTAATTTTTGACAGAACTATAGAAAAAAATGCCCGAAAAATAGCCAAATTTTTTTGATTTTTCTAAAAAAAAATTTGCCTTGATGGAGGCCTGAAAGGGAGATTTTTTTTTTTGCAAAACTGTACAGATAGTACAAAAAATGCAAACCCTAAGATGTACCTCGAAGGCTCCCGGATGATATGTCTCTGATTTTGACGAATGGATAGGCGATCTATGGGTTTTGAGGCCTTCTGGACGCAATGGAGAGGTCGGAGAGAGCCTGATCTGCACCAGAAATCAGCTTGGCTCCCGGGTAGAGCCAACTAGCCTGCAACATAAAACCCTAAGCCTGCAACGAATCTCACACTCCAAACTTCCTGGATCTAGGGTTGATGTTTCAATGGACTAGCTCTGATACCATGTTGGGATGATGAATTGCACAGTCCCTGAAGCTCCAGAATCTTCAATGCAGGACTTTAGCCATGAAAGATAATCAACCACAAAAGAAGTGTTGCAACAATGGAATGCTTGATTAAAGATTCTATTGATATGATATTGATATGTTACAAATGAACAAGATGCCTGATTATATAGGCAAGAGCTAAACCCTAATATGTATGAGATGTTGACATGTGTCTTGATCTAACAACATGCTACAACATGTGAACCCTAATGGTGAAGAACATTAAATGATGAGATAAGTTCTAGAAGGAATCTTATCTCCTACAAATAAGGAAGGGAATATTATCCCATTTATTAAATGATTGTAACCTAGGACTAAATGATTAAATGCAAGACCTAAGTAAACTTATGCTAGTGTAATAATTAATTAATTAATTACACCAACAGTTTCTTCACTAACATGATGTAATATTGGCATAAGTCTTGTCGATCCATTAGAGTCTCAATGAATAAAGCAGCATCGGTAAAGCAAGATTTCATCGCCACAAGATCTTGACGATTAGGAATTGTCTCGTAGATAAAAGGGGACCCCACCGAAAGAAATGGAGCTTGGCAAAGGATATTGCCTTCGGCATAATATCTTGCCAAAGGATGAAGGTCACACCGAAGAAAACAAAGGGGCCTAGCCGAGGGGTCGTATTCGGCATAACGTCTTACCGTCGGGATGAGGTCTGGCCGACAAGATGGTGTCTCAGCGAACAGAAAGTAGTTTCGCCATAAGGTCTTGGCGAACGAAGCTTGTCTCCCTGACTGAAGAAAAAGTAAACTCATCGCCAAAAGATAAGGAGCTCGACGAGAGGTTTGGCCAATAGGCCAATGTCTCGCCGACAACAAAGGGGCCTCGCCAAGAGTTGAAGCCATCACCATGAGGTCCTAGCGACTAATGAAAATTCTTGCCAACAGATGGGAGCCTCGGTAGGAGATGATGGTTTTGGCGAAGGATGGAGATAGCGCTGTGATGTCTTAGCGATGCAGAGGTGGTCTCACTGAAAGATAAAGGGGGGCTTGATATGTTTTTACTTTTGGAAAGAGTCTCACCGACAACAAAAAGACTTCGCTGAGAAGGTTTGACATCGGCAAAAGGTCTTGCCGATATAAAGATGTCTCCCTGACAGAAAAAAGAGCTCGCTGAGGGATTTGGCTTTCGGCATAGGGTCTCAGCAAACAGAGAGGCTCTTGCCGATACAAAGTGTGAGGTTGGGGAGAAAACAAAGGAAGTCTCGCCGACATAAAGGAGCTTTCCGAGAGTAATCTTAGTGAGGTAAAGTGATATTAGCATGACTTTTGGGCTCGCTAAGAGCTCCCATCGACAATTCCATGTTATGTCGATGGTTACAGAAAGATATAATTGCATCGGAAAGACATGATTAGTGTCTCACCAACATGCGATCAAACAGAAGTAGCTTTTGACCACTTGAAGAATCTACGTGGAGTAGGCTCAACCAATCAGAGAAAGCTAAAAGCAGGTCGTGGCAGTCTCACCAGGATGAAGAAGATCAACAGAATGAAAGGCGACGTGTATTTGTTCTGGGCTCGGGGGTATTCAATGTAGCTCGGTTGGGAAGATTAGAAGGTGGACAAGAGGAGTGGAAGTGAATGTGGTAGCTGCGAAAGATCAAGAGGGTTTCCCCTAAGGGTGATCTTTCACACCGATAGGGACAACAGGGATTCAATCGAACACAACATTAACTTCATAAAAAGATCTAAGGATAGATCTATCCCGAGGATAGATATTTTGTAAGCCCTAAGGGACCAACCACACTTTTGTATATTAGGCATTTTTTGCCTCTTTGTAAAAAAAATTTCCCCTGATGCTTTTCTGAAGGCAATGACTTCTACAGTCCTCTCTCGGATTAGCAGAATTTTGTAACTCATTTTGGAACATGCTATATAAAATTCACTTTGATTACCATTGATGGTTCATTTTTTGCCTTCTGGTTCTTGTAAAGAATTGTGCATTATTAAGTGATTCATCAAGCTACTTAGTGAAATCTTTCTTTTCCTTATAGCTTTGTTTCATGTTAGCATGCCTTTCTTTGCAAAAGTGGTATCATGTAGGTTGCAAATTGTGTTTACTCAATTGCACATGAGCTTTTAATTTGTGGAAGTCTATTTTTTCCTTCTTGAAAGTGTGTGCATGTCGAACCTATTTGTATGCATAATCCCAGGATCTTGTTGTGCAGTCCCATATCCATCATCAATTTTCAAGTGTAAATTGAGTATCTCATTGTTCTTATCAGTTCGGTGCATCACCTTAGGATTTAATTTTCCATTTTTTTATGTTTCTCCTTCTCCCTTTTCCTTACAAGAATTGTAGTTTAGGTGACACCAAAGGAAGCTGGCCTTCTCCGAAGGTTGACCTCTATCTACAAGTGACCCACAGCTTTAGACGTCTTCCCATGTTACACTGAGGTGTTGAACATTAGGTTCAACAAGGGTGCAACTTCAGGTGATAAGAACAACACCTTGAGAATTTTAAAGATTTACACCAAATTTAATAGATGACTGAAGTGAAGCACAACCATTAGTATCATTATTATTGCATTTACAACTAACCACAATAAATCATCCATCCTCTTTTATGTAGAAGGTGGATTTTTAGCTATTGGTTGAGCAGTGAACTTGGTGTTTGGAGGATCCAAAGGGAAGTCTCAAATCTTATGCTTGGAGGATTTGCAACAATAACAAGTATTTGGTAAGTTCAAATAGATGACACATTGACCATGCTTCATTTTTCCAATATGCATATTAATCATCTCCTTGAAATCCTTAGAGAGGTCAACTTTAACATATACTCTTTTCTAGGATCAAGCCAAAAAGAACTTGTTTGGTTCAACACAAATGATAATGCCTAAGGAAGAGGTCATTTTGGTTAATAAATTCCATCATGGTAAGGGAAAACCAAAGAAAACCACCAAAATAGGGACACAAATACATTTATCATTTGAGAAAAGGAAATCTCTAGTCCAGGGTGAGAACAGTAACAAGGAAAAACAAACATATTAAGGGTCATGCTTGAGAATAACCTCGACAATACTTTCTTTAGAAAAATTAAAAATAAAAAGCTCTTGGTAAGGTTTTGCATGGCATCAAGGAAAATCCCATGTGGGACCCAAGTCTTGATCACCTAGTCTTCCATCATGCTTTTAGGGGGATTCTTCTCATAAAATAACCTATCAAAGTACATTTTAAAAAGTATTAGCATGCACTATCAAACTTAGGAATGAGAAGAACCACATCTAGGGGTGTTTTGGTGGATGTATCATGGAACACATTGAGAAAAAACTTCCTATAACACTTGAGAAAGGGAGCCACTATTGTAAATCATCAAAAATTTCACTACAATAACAATTGTAGAGTTACTATTTGGTTGATGTCATTTGGAAGGGGAAAAAAGTTCCCATAAGCATGACAACCTAGAAGTAATTACAATAAATGCAAAGAATTATGTCAATTCCTACTTCAAAAAGTGGTATGACATCAAGGGGATATAAACCAACAACAACAAAGACGAAACTGTAACACAACACAAAAACCTCACCTACAAACTCTTTTTCATGAGTGTGAATTTAAAATTCAATAGATTTTATCTATCGGACTTGAGTTTCAACATGACATTGGTGAATCTATCTTAGAACCAAATTCATGTAATCAAAATATGTTAAGACTAGATGGTAGCTTTATTAGGCTAGTGAAAACCATATACATTTAGTGCAAAATTTAAATTTTTGTATTAATTAATTTTTAAAAATAAATTAATAATTAAAATGTATTGATTTTATAAAACAAAAATATATAGTTATTAGCACTATGAATTTGCAATTTAAATAAAAATTAATATATATTTTATATTTAAAAATATATAAAAATAAATCCAAGGAATAAAACAAGTCTTTAAATAAATGAAAACAAGTAAACAATGTAGAAATAAAATAAAATAATTCTAAAAATATAAAGAAAAAAACAATAATAATCATCACTTAAAGAAAGGAAGAAATGTGGTAATATAATTTTATAGTTTAGAGTGGAATATGCTAATTATGCCTGGCATGCTAGCGATATAAAAGAATTAGTCATAGGAATATGTCAAGCAATTAGTTCATACAGAAAAATTAAGATTATATTTTATGATGAATGTTGAGAATCATGATATTTGTTGTCTAAATATTTATTCTTTGTTAGAGACTCATTATTGTGTTCAATTTACATGTGTGATCCTACAATAGTGTGTTCCAATTTTTGATCAAAGTGAGACATTTAAATTGATATTTTAAACCAAATTTTCACTTTTTGACACCTTTAGCAATTAAATCATTAATAATTTGAAGGTTATGTGAACTAGTGATTTTTGAGATTTCATGTATAGATTCTAATTGTATTTTTTTTTTAAATATGAAATAATTTGTGAATTTTTTATGTAACTTTTAATAACTTGTTTTTTATAGTTAATGATATTTTTAAAAAGTGACGTTTATACTAGATACAACACAATTTTTTTACAAAAAGGATAAAATTATAAACTTGTAAACATAGATTTGTACATTAATATCTAGTGTGCATATATTTTTTCATAATTTTTTGTTGCATATTTTTTCAATTAATTTTTTAAGTGAGATTAATAATAATTTAGGCATAGGTTTATACCATACAACATAACTATTTTTGTATACATCCATTTTTTTTATTGAAACAAGGACATCAATACTTAGTGCGTAGATATTTAAAAAATAAAATTAAAATCTATTTTACTATTTTTTGTGTGGAACAAAGACCCTATGATCTTTGGAAAACCTATTTTCACTAGAAAATGAAAAATAAATATAATAATTAAATTACATTGATTCAAATTTATACTCATTGGAAAGTTTATTTTGAGTGTTATGATCTTGCAAATTATCTTGTCATTTTCATCCAATTTGAAGGTCCAACTAAAGGTTTGAAAATAAAAATAAAAAAATTG
>VDFB02270651.1:635431686-635462019 GCA_007258455.2 Sequoia sempervirens
TTAGAGCTTCATGATTATGCAGGTTGCATTTGAAGTTGGCATGGATTGATTGGTTGGTGCAGAAAGGCCATTGGCCTTGAGTCGTGTACTTGATTTATAATAATGATTCTTTGTTTAAAATAATCACAATGTATAATGTCAAGTGGGAGAATGTTGGGAATAGGATTTCATTCAATTGCAATCCTAAACATATTTCATGTATCTCCTAAGTCCTTGGAAAGTGTTCCCCAACACTAGGATTAGAAAGAGATTAAATTTGAATGAAATGAACATGTAAATTGACATTTGTAATAAATTCTAAATGATAGGAACATGTGGGGACGCCCAAGAAGAGTTCCTACAAACTAGGAGCACATGGGGCACCCACATGGAAGGTGGAAGGTGGAACCCACCTTGAGTTAAGTTAACTATTTAGAGACAAAGATAACACTTCAATAATGCATGTAAAGATCCTAGAAGTTAGGGATTGATGTTTACATACATGGACTTTAGTTTAGTTTAGTTCAAATCAATTCAATTCAATTTAATTCAATTCAGTTCAATTTAGTTCAGTATCAATTCAGTTTAGTTCAGTTCAGTTCAATATCAGTTAAGTTCAGTTCAGTATTAGTTCAGTTTAGTTCAGTTTAGTTATGGTTTAATTATCTTTAGTTGCATGTAGTTAGTTTGAGTTGCATGTTAGTTGACTTCAGTTGAATTGAATTGCATGCTAATGACTTGAGTTGCATGACAGATAATAGGTGATGCATTCAGTTAAGTGGGGATGATCAATCATTCATCCTATTTGCATGAATGGTGGAGAGATATGTTTCAGTTAACAGAGATTGACATGGACCCATCTTGGGCACCCAAGTTGGCATATTGGAGTTAACACTTTTGCATGATAAGATATTTTATAAGGCTAAGTTAAGTGGGCCCATTCTTGGGTGCCAACTTTGAGGAGAAGCTTACACAATATCTTTGGAATCAATGCTGAGTTATGACTTCAGTTTGGAATGCCCAAATTGATGAAGGACTAGGTTTTGTGAGATAAGCTATGTGCTTTGTAATTGTAAACTCTTTGGAGTTTACAAGGCTCATTATTGTCTATTTATTGCAGCAAGTTGAAGAGAGTTTTATCATATTTTATTGTAGGTTGTGAAGAAGAATTGTTGAAGTAAAAAGAAGCATCTGAAGCAAGGATTGATAAAGAATTATTGTAATCTTGTTCCAAGGTTAAATAATATAGGCACTATTGATTTTGGTGGTGAAGTTTTTTCCCGAAAGGGTTTCTCCACAATATATGTTGTGTCACTTCTATCTTATGGTCTTATTCTTCTACAATCTTCTGTCTACTTCTACAAATGGTAAAATGAATCTAAATAGATAACCATCCACAAAGAATCTATAACAAAGAACACTTATTTAGATCTACAGTATAATAGTTTTACTAGTTTTAAGGCTACATAATTTACCTTCGTTTTCAACAAAAAAGAGCCCACAATGCATGATTAGTGGGTCACATCCTTTGTCAACTATGTTGATGCCAAATAAGAGATAGAAATGTGATGAAACCACCTTGAACTATCTCATGATTTCTACAAAAAAAATGGCTAGTAGGCCAAATGACACAACATGCAACAAAATAATAAAAATAGGAAATTCAACCTCTTTCATATAGGGAATGTCTAGAATTATAAATCTTTATCAAGTGTCATTCATGGAATAGTTTTGTGGGAGGTCCATTAGACCTCAAACATTCTAGGACATAAAATTCTTGCATGATTGTTGAGGGTTGTACCATTGTGTTCCAACTCATTCAAATATGAATCTATTTTACAAAAACTCCTTTGAACTACAAAAACCTATATGAATGAGAAGTTGAATAGGTCACCATTTTTCTAGCACATGTTTTATTTTTAACATCTTAAGTGGGTTACATGAGATTTCTTTTGACCACTACAATTTTTGAAGTGTAATGAGCAATGATGACTTATTGAAAAGACAAAATAAAATGCCACTAGTGGTGCTCAAGTGAATTTAAACTTATCCACATCAATAAATGTTTCCCCATGAGAGGAAACAAAATATTTCCCTATGGTTTGAGGTTTTGAAACAATACCTTGAGAATTTCAAAGATTTCTACCAAATTTAATAGATTGCTCAAGTGAAGCACCACCATTAGTACCATTATTATTGCATTTACAACTAACCACAATAAATCGTCCATCCTCTTTTATGTAGAAGGTGGATTTTTAGCTATTGGTTGAGCAATGAACTTGTTGTGGGGAGGATCCAAAGGGAAGTCTCAAATCTTATGCTTGGAGGATTTGCAACAATAACAAGTATTTGGTAAGTTCAAATAGATGACACATTGACCATGCTTCATTTTTCCAATATGCATATTAATCATCTCCTTGAAATCCTTAGAGAGGTCAACTTTAACATATACTCTTTTCTAGGATCAAGCCAAAAAGAACTTGTCTGGTTAGACACAAATGATAATGCCTAAGGAAGAGGTCATTTTGGTTAATAAATTCCATCATGGTAAGGGAAACCCAAAGAAAACAACTGAAATAAGGACACAAATACATTTATCATTTGAGAAAAGGAAATCTCTAGTCCAGGGTGAGAACACTAACAAGGAAAAACAAACATATTAAGGGCCATGCTTGAGAATAACCTCAACAATACTTTCTTTAGAAAACTAAAAAAGAAAAAGCTCTTGGTAAGGTTTTGCATGGTGAAAGGAAATAGAAAAGAGCAATGGAAAGTACTAATAAAGCAATTGTTTGAAGGAAAGAGATTACCAAATAGATTGAAGTAGCCAAACCAAGCACCACCAAAGCAAGAGAGACACTAGAATTTGTTAAGGGGAAAAAACAAGAAAAAACCCCAATATTATGAATGGAGGCAAAATGCCTAAAGAATAATACAAAGAGAGAGAGCTTCAACCTTAGCTTGCTTGCATGAGTCTTGAAGAATGAGAGGAGAGGCACCTCAATAAGTAGAGGTGAGAAGAAGGAGTTAGAATGTAACTCCCAACTCAATGAATGCCACCATTCATCTATGTGTGTGCAAAGTGTCACCTCTTAAGGAGGTGGTTACAAATATTCCTTAATAAAGGAATTAAAAATAAGTCCTCACACATGTGTGAGATGACAAAAGGACAAAAGACTTGTAGGGATTCCTTTGGAATATTCCTACAAGTTAATAAAAATTACAATTAAAAGAAAACCTTTACCAAGTAAATTAATCTTCTAACACATGGCATCAAGGAAAATCCCATGTGGGACCCAAGTCTTGATCACACAGTCTTCCATCACGCTTTTCAGGGGACTCTTCTCATAAAATAACCTATCAAAGTACTTTTTAAAAACTATTAGCATGCACTATCAAACTCAGGAATGAGAAGAACCACATATAGGGGTGTTTTGGTGGATGCATCTCATGGAACACATTGAGAACAAACTTCCTATAACACTTGAGAAAGGGAGCCATTATTGTGCATCATCAAAAATTTCACTACAATAACAATTGTAGAGTTACTATTTGGTTGATGTCATTTGGAAGGGGAAAAAAGTGCCCATAAGCATGACAACCTAGAAGTAATTACAATAAATGTAGGGAATCATGTCAATTCCTACTTCAAAAAGTGGTATGACATCAAGGGGATATAAACCAACAACAACAAAGACAAAACCCTAACGCAACAAAAAAAACCTCACCTACAAACTCTTTTTCATGAGTGTGAATTTAAAATTCAATAGATTTTATCTATAGGACTTGAGTTTCAACATAACATTGGTGAATCTATCTTAGAACCAAATTCATGTAATCAAAATATGTTAAGACTAGATGGTAGCTTTATTAGGCTAGTGAAAACCATATGCATTTAGTGCAAAATTTAAATTTTTGTATTAATTAATTTTTAAAAATAAATTAATAACTAAAATGTATTGATTTTATAAAACAAAAATATATAAAAATAAATCCAAGGAATAAAACAAATCTTTAAATAAATGAAAACAAGTAAATAATGTAGAAATAAAATAAAATAATTCTTAAAAAATAAAATAACTCTTAAGTACGATAAAAAAAACTCTAAGTAAATAAAAATAGACAGACTACTCAACTACATTTTGTTTGGAAAGTGCTACCATGAAGCTCCAAAAGCCATGTTCAAAAAAGAAAAAAGCAATAATAATCATCACTTAAAGAAAGGAAGAAATGTGGTAATATAATTTTATAGTTTAGAGTGGAATATGCTAATTATGCCTGGCATGCTAGCCATATAAAAGAATTAGTCATAGGAATATGTCAAGCAATTAGTTCATACAGATATTTTATGATGAATGTTGAGAATCATGATGTTTGTTGTCAAAATATTTATTCTTTGTTAGAGACTCATTATTGTGTTCAATATACATGTGTGATCTTACAATAGTGTGTTCCAATTTTTGATCAAAGTGAGACATTTAAATTGATATTTTAAATCAAATTTTCACTTTTTAACACCTTTAGCAATTAAATCATTAATAATTTGAAGGTTATGTGAACTAGTGATTTTTTAGATTTCATGTGTAGATTCTAATTGTATTTTTTTTTTTAAATATGAAATAATTTGTGAATTTTTTATGTAACTTTTAATAACTTGTTTTTTATAGTTAATGATATTTTTAAAAAGTGACGTTTATACTAGATACAACACAATTTTTTTATAAAAAGGATAAAATTATAAACTTGTAAACATAGATTTGTACATTAATATCTAGTGTGCATATATTTTTTCATAATTTTTTGTTGCATATTTTTTCAATTAATTTTTTAAGTGAGATTAATAATAATTTAGGCATAGGTTTATACCATACAACATAACTATTTTTGTATACATCCATTTTTTTTATTGAGACTAAGGACATCAATACTTAGTGCATAGATATTTAAAAAATAAAATTAAAATCTATTTTACTATTTTTTTGTGTGGAACAAAGACCCTGACGATCTTTGGAAAACCTATTTTCACTAGAAAATTAAAAATAAATATAATAATTAAATTACATTGATTCAAATTTATACTCATTGGAAAGCTTATTTTGAGTGTTATGATCTTGCAAATTATCTTGTCATTTTCATCCAATTTGAAGGTCCAACTAAAGGTTTGAAAATAAAAATAAAAAAATTGAGGAAAATTTGTAACATATAGTGTGAAAGGCTATCCAAGGACTTTTGTTAGAAGGTCCTCCATAATCAATAAATAATTCAAAGGAACCTTTTTTGTAGATACCTTTGTTCAAAGATACTTTTGGCCACCCAACTTTTTAAAATTCATGTCAAAAGATACTATTTTAAAATAATACCTTCGTTTGAAGATATCCTTCACTCAAAGGTATTATTTTATTGTTTTCAAATCAATAAATAATATCTTCAAACGAAGGAAATCTTCAAATAAAGAAAACCTTCTTTCAAACATATTTTTTTGCAAAACCTTCAAATGAAGATACCCCATTTTAAGAAATATTTTCAAACAATTATATTTCCTACTTTTCACTCCCATTTGAATTGAAAAGTCTAATGTCCCAAGTTTGGGACTCGCTATTGTAGGTTTACATACATATGTGTTATTTGTTTAGGGGATTATGAGTTGAATGAGAATTTGCAATGGCTACATGTTTGTGGGATGTCTTTCACTTAGAGTGCATAGATTATTGGCTTGCAAACAACACCAATTTTTCACTTTGCATGACTTCACTTTCCCAAGCTACTAAAGTTCCTTTAGATTCATGGGTAACTGCATTCCTCCAATAAACTCATGACTTTGTACCTATTTCATCTTCACAACAAGTGTTTCCTCTTCAAGATATAGTTGCTCAAGTAGGGCTTGATATTCTTAGTATTCCACCGAAAGAATAAATTATAACTATCAATGAAAGGTTGCTTGATGAAGCAAATTTGAGCTCTTCAAACATTCATGAAGGCGATATTTATGTTGAGGTACCCAAACATGGTCATACGATTACAATAAGTGGTGCAATGAGTGTAGATTCTATAGGAACATGATTCTAAAAGTTAGCTTGTCATATTCAATTTCTTATTCTATTGGATGGCTTTTTTTGTTGACTCAAGGGTATCACCGCAACCTAGCCCAGTGCCCAACACGCCTTACCTTGGTCTTACTTTTTTTCCAAGTTGGGGTTCAAGAAAGGGAAAGATGAGATGAAACTAATCCCCTAGAGATGCACACAATCACCTGTAAACCACATGCACTGAGTAAGCATGGACCTCAAAATTGAACCCAAAACTAATTGGGAGCAAATCCACGACCCAAGCCAACTTCGTTATCCATGTGAGTTTATTCTATTAGATGTTATCATGGATGGGAATCACCTATAATTCTATGCTCACTACTAGACTGTACAAAGCGCCAACTAAACAAAATTAATATATTTTTATATAAATTGGTGGGAGAAATTAAAATATATTACACAAAAAAATTCTACTTATGACATCATTAGATTATTTCTATTAGAAAGGGTCAAGAGATAAAAACCCATTGCATAGATAGTAAAATGTAGTTAATTCTCTCCTCTCACCTCCTTGAGCTTCATCAAGGTAAGGTAAATCTATACATGCATCTAAAGAGCAAAAGCTATTGACCTACTAGAAGGGCTAAAAATGGATCTTTTCCAAAGCCTTGCCCACTTAATAACTCATTATAAAAATGCAATGAAGGATCTAACACCAAATTGAGTAATGATGAAATTGCATTAATTTTACTTAAGAACTATTTTATTTTTACATGTTTAAGAATTATTAATTTGATTTATTTTATCAAACTAATTAAAAGTTTTATTTATTTTAGTTTTACAATCTTAATTAAAAAAATGCATATTATTTAATAAAAATGAACAAAAATATAATTTGTCTAAAAAAATTATCGGATACAATTTTTTTACTCTTGTTAATTCTTTTTGTTCAATATTAATCTACCCATTACACTAACACTTAAATTAATTTGAAGAATTATACTAAGTAATATTATAAAATTTGTTTATTTGTTAGTCTGGTTTTGGTGCTTTTGGATGTTTGACTCGATGTTGTTTGCTAGTCTGTTTCTTTGAGTTGTTTCTACTCTTCTACTACTCTTCAGAATTCAGGCTCTTCCCTGCTAATCTAATAAAAAACATTTATTTATTGTACCATATCAAATTGATAACAAATACAAAACACAATATGAACAACCTCCAAATGTAAATTTATACAAATATGTCCCTAACACATATAAAATATATTTACTAATTGTCCAAGTTTATACAATCTATAAAAAATAGGTTAAGAGTAACAAATTGTATTCCTAATAGGTATTTATAGAGGGTGGGGGGGGCATCATTTTCCATTAACATCAATACCTAGATATCTGATTGTTTTGGCCATGTGAAATTACCTAAAATCCTTATTATATGGAATGCTTTTGACTTTAGACCGCACGGCTAATTTACATTTGACTAACGGCTAAACCTACAACGTCCCTCGTCTCTAGGCTTTCAACGTCAGATGGGACGGCGTTTAAGTATTGTGTAATTATTGTCAGTTTTAAAATAATATAAAATTAAATATATCAATTAAGACAAAAAAATAATTGTAGTTGTTATTTAAATTTCAACATTGTCATTTTCTAACAGATAAAAATAATAATAATTAAATTTGAATCCTGTACACACACTCGGTCGCATGATGGCGCAATTTTTATTTTATTTTATCTTAAAGTTGTGGAGCATTGATAAATACTTTTGTCTTTATTCTTACTTTTGCTTACACACAAGCAGATTTAGGCAAGGAAAATCAGAATTAGGCACGCCGTAGCATTCCATGAATATTTTTATTTTTTATGAGGAAAATTAACTATGTACAGATATACTTTGTTATATATTTTTCATATTTAGTGGTTGGGGTGGATTACCTAATTTAATTAACAAATTTAAATTTTAAAAGTATATGTAAAAGTTAGTATTTTTGAGGTGTCTAGTTCACTCAAATCACAAATCTATTTAAAAATAGATATTATTTTTCAGTGGTTTCTATATGGTTTTTCTAAAGATATGTATATTAGTAGTTTTTCTAATTGCACTATGTATGATGTTAATTCAATTGTCAATAACACTTATGCACTTAGATAATGTTTTCATTATATGGGAAAAATACGTTTTGGGGGGACCCAAAACTCCGTACACGTTTTGAAGGGACCCAAAACCTTGTCTAAAAAATGTTGCTAAAAGAAAAAATACAACCAACTAGTAGCTGAACAAGAGCAACCAACAAAGGATATATTAGAATACTCATGCTACAAAGATCAAGTTTTGAAAGGGGTCCTAAAACCCTCTACAACTAGCTTTCTATAGGGACCTTAAACCCTAACTACTCACAATCTCAGCCTGGGTCAACCAAGCAACAACAAACCATCTGCTTAAACTAAAAATTGAGCCAGAAAGAACATCGAGTGTCCAAAGGGGGGCAACAAGAGCTCCCTATTAGCTTAAACAACTCGATCAAACTCCCCACCTTAATAGGAGAGTTGTCTAACAAAGCATACCACTAGGAAGTAAAAAAACCCCTTACATGACCATGAAACCCAACATGCCAACCCAAACTCTACCTCTATAGGGATTGGCTCCCCTCTATAGGAGAAGATTCCATGAAAACCCTTACCACCAAAGCCACCTCTCTCTTGCAAACTCAAACTCCACCTTAATAGGAGAGAGCACCACCTCAAAAGGAACTATAGGAGAAATACCAATTGAAAAGTAAACTTCCTAACAAATCCACAAAGCCCATCTCGACCTCAAAAGAAGAGATCTCCACCTCAATGGGAGTGGTCCTCACCTCAATAGAAGATATAAATTGGAGGATTAGGAAGAAAGCCCACCCAACATTAGCAAGGACTAACATAACAACCTTTGGCAACTTAGGCACCAGGGTTAATACAAAAGTCACAAGGAATGTCCTAGCCAACCACATAAGAAGAAGAAACTTCTGAGCATTTAAGACATACTAATTGATCAGCCCAACCAGATAAAAGTCCTTTAGCCAATTTAGCACACCTAAGTTATCAGACAAAAATCCATATGGATAACCCCCAAAAAACTCTTTTGCAAGAAGACCCCAACAAAGAAAAAAGGGAGCCAAGATCGATCCTCACCACAAAAGTAGCATAAAACCACTTTATCTTCTTCACAAAAGCAACATAAATCCACTTTATCTGAAGCAACCAAGAGAAAGTCTCACAAAACATGAGACCTAGAACCAAAACATCCATAGTCAACAATGGATCACAACATAAAATCCAACAGACAGGTACCACAAAATCGTCCAAGCAACACCACCAAAAATAGGAAAAAATTAGGTAGAAACACCCCTGCAATAGAAAAACAATGAACCTCAACATCATGAAGTGCTTTACAAACCAAAAGGGGTTCTAAGAGATAACCACAAACCTCCACTTGGAGGAACAAAAGTCTCCCATCTTGTAAAAGCAGGACACCACAGTGCTAAAATCAGGCCATAAACTCCACTAATTACATATGGGGAAGTCAAGAGAAACTAAGCAAAGATCTTCCAAAAGGAAGAACACCTATAGAGCAGCAACCGCCAAGCACTAGGCGAACCTAGGACAAGGGGAATCCATGCTGGAAAAATTTAGGGAGCAAGTCGGAACATGAAGCACAATAGATGCCCCAACATGATAGTCAGAGCCAAAGAAATACCACAAAAACTCCACTAACAATCCCAATAGTGAACACTACCAAGAACCAATAGGAAATCCCAGAGACACCCAAAGATCTTGCATGAGGAAGATCAACCATGGTGAAGTAGCCACCAAACACCAAGAGCAAAAGAAACCAAAGGGGTGCTCCAAAAACAACAAGACACCAGGGCCCAAAGCACAACACAAGTTAGGACCCAAGACCAAAGTGAACAACAGTTTAGAGGCCCCAAGAAGGTAAGGGGAAATCATGCTAGAAGTCAGAGAGAAAGCCAGAACAAGAAGAACAATAGTTGTCCCAACATGTTGGTTAGAGCCATAGAATGACCACAAAGTCTCCAAAGACAATACCAATAGGGAATCCCAATGAGCATCACCAAAGAAGTTGAACGATACCAAGGAAAAGGTCTTCTTGAAGGAAAAACAACCACAACACAACAACCACTGAGCTCCAAGAGAAAAAGTAGCTAGAAGGAAGCTCTAGAACAAACAACAATAGAGAGAGCCCAAGAAGGCAAGAGGAAGCCATGCAAGAAAGAGTTGGGGAGAAGGTTGAAACTATTGGAAATAGGATGCCATTTAATTGTATTCCTAAACATTATTTCATGTATCTCCTAAGTCCTTGGAAAGTGTTCCCCAACACTAGGATTAGAAAGAGATTAAATTCAAATGAAATAAACATATAAATTGGCATTTGTGATTATTGCTAAATGATAGGAACATGTGGGGATACCCAAGAAGATCTCCTATAAAAAAGGAGCACATGGGGCACCCACATGGAAGGTGGAACTCACCTTGAGTTAAGTTAACTATTTGGAGAAAAAGATAACACTTTTGTAATGCATAAAAGGATCCTAGAAGTTAGGAATTGATGTTTACATGAATGGAGTTCAGTTCAGTTCAATTCAGTATCAGTCCAGTTCAATTCAGTTTAGTTCAGTTATGGTTCAGTTATCTTCAGATGCATGTAGTTAGTTTCAATTGAATGCTAGTTGACAGGCTTCTAGTATCTTCTCTTTCACCTTCAATCTGAAAACTAGGAATACTCTATTCTTGAACAGAATTAGACCTTTTGAAACCACATACTAGTCATCCTTTTCCACACCTTCCAGAATTTTGGTAGCGAAATGATCCTAGGTGTATTCCTCCATGATTGACTCCCTCTAGTCTGTTGATGTGATGAACACATGACATAGACTGGGTCTCCTAAAGAGTACATCCACCATAATATTATTTTTCCCTTTGGCATATTTAATATCAAAATCATATGCTTGAAGTTTACTTACCTATTTTTGTTTCCTATCATTCGAATTATGTTGACTCTGGAAGAACTTCATACTGTTGTGATATGATTTGACCACAAATCTTTCACACACCAGGTATTGAAAAATTTTATCCAAGGAATTCATTATGGAAAGCATCTCTTTTTCATACATGTAATATCCTCTTTTATTAGCTCTCAACTTCCTACGTTCAAATGCTATGCGGTGTCCTTTCTAAGAAAGAACAACTCCAATTCCTTCACCAGAAGCATCACATTCTACAACAAATAGAAGTGAGAAATCAAGAATTGCAAGAACCAGACAAAAACTCATTACCTCCTTCAACTTCTTAAAAGTTTTGTGTGCTTCCTATATCCATTCAAAGGCTCCTGCTTTATTCAAATTCATGAGGGGTGTCATAGATTGAGAAAATCCTCTAACAAACCTCTGGTAGCATCTACACAACCCAAAGAAACCTCTTAAGTAAGACAAGTTGGTAGGAGGTGGCCAATCTAGGTGATGACACCTTCAAATTTTGCAAATTTGAAGTGCCTATGCACTTTTAGGTTGTCTATAGAGATTATGTTTGCTTCCTATCACATCTACCCCATAGCCCATCTTTTCCAATTAAATTTTTGTAACTTAGATGTGGTCATGCAAATCCATGTGGTAGAAATTTTTTTGGGACATATTATAGTATGCCTATTCAGTTTCGCAGGTAGTGGTCTTGCATAGTTTTCTTTCCCCATCCTCAGAAACAATCTTAAACCATTTCCCTGCTCTAATTTATTTAGATTTATTTTTTGTTTCAACTTCATACTTGGGGTTCAAAGATAACAAGGATAGTGTCTTCTATTTTGTAAACATATAAACCCTTATTATTTGTATGAAGTTTATCTACTAGGTATTGCAATAAAATGTTATTTCATATCCATATTCAACACCATATAGGGAGACCCACCTAGGTTTCACAAAGATTGAAGTGTAGGGGAGAAAAGTGTGAGATCATTCTCCCATTCGTTGGCAAAATCTCTCTTTGAATTTGAGCATAAGACATGACACACCTTTAGGGTTCAATGATATTCAGATTTTGGAACCAACACTAAGATGGGTTGTATTTTCTATTGATAAACTTAAACTCCTTTTGCACTTATGACATGTACCAAATATAGTATCTCTGTTGATCCAAACTCACATTTGGACACCTTTGCAAAGAGAGACTATTGTTTTAGGATCCCCAAGACTATATCCAAATGCTTTAAATATTCTTCCCATGTTTTGTTATAGATCAGAATATCATCAAAGAAAACCAACACAAACCTCCTCAAATTCTTACCAAAAAAAAGATTCATGCATGACTAGAAAGTTGTTGGAGCATTAGTGAGACCAAAAGGCATAAATAGGAACTAAAAATGCCCATAGTGACACCAAAAAGAAGTCTTATGTACATCTTCTTCCCTCATTCGGATATGGCGGTATCTAGACCTCAAATCAATCTTTGAGAAGTACAAAACACCATATAGCTCATCAATCAACTCATCTATCTGTGGTATGGGGTACCAATTCCTAATGGTCTTCTTGTTCAATACCTAGTAGTCTATGCACATCTGCAAAGTTCCATCCTTCTTCTTTACCAACATCACAAAAGATGTGAAAGGGATAGAGATTGGTCTGATGTAGCCCATATCTAATAGCTCCTTTATTGATTTCTCTATCTCCTCCTTATACATCTAGGGATGATGGTAAGGAGTGGTCATAACTAGCTTTGATCCGAATTCAAGTTCTATGATATGATGGAAACCTCTATTTGGTGGTAATCCAAGAGGAATATCACTAAAAACTAAACTATGCCTATCCAAGATCCTTTTTATATCAATATGAACTTGACCATTATTACCTTTAGAAGAGTCTTTTGAAATCACCAAACAACTAACAGTCTAAGCAACTTGGTTCTTCTAAAATATCCTCTCCATTCTTCTAGTTAATACTACTTATGGACCTCCATTAGCCATTCACCTTAGAACCACATCCTTCCCATTGGCTTTAAACTTGAGATCCATCATTTGGTAGTTGGTAGTGTACTCACCCAATGAATGTAACCACTACACACCCAAAATTACATTGATTTCACCCAAACCAATAACATAGAAGTCATCACAAACCTTATGATCTCCAAAATATATGTCTAGCTTCCAAATTTTCTCCTTGTAGGGTAAGTTATACCTATCTGCCACAATGATAGTGAAGCCTTCAAAATTCTCTGCATCCAGCCTTCTTTTCCTCACCAATCCCTCATCAATAAAATTTTGGGTAGCTCCTCCATCAATCAGAACGATCGCTCTTTTTCCAACAAGGACTCCCCGAACCTTGAAAGAATGGTATTTATGTGCACTAGATAGGGATTCTAGAATACCGCCATTGTCCTTCTCCTTATCCTCCTCCCTCATAAGGATGTCTTCTAGATCATGAAACTTCTTAGACCCATCTAATTTAGATTCTTTGTCAGAAAGGACTTCTATATAGTGAACTTGCCCTTTACCAAGACATTTTTGTCTTGGAACCCATGGCTCTCTGCAAGAGAAACAATTTTTCTTCCTCCAGATCTCATTCCTAGTATCTTCATCCACCTTCTTCGCCACATTAGGATTTGTATACTTAGGTGTTGGTACCAAAGCATGAAGTTTTTTTTTGGAAACCACCCTTATGGTTGTATGTACTAGGCTTAAATGAGTGAGAGAACAAATTCTTCAAAATGGTTGGTTCGAGGGTTAGAACCCTTTTTATAGTCTCTTATAAAGAGATTGGTGCAAAATATTTCACAAACCCCCTAAGAGGTTTGGTGAGATCATTGATGAAGAGATGCACAATCCTTTTTTTGATAGTCCAGGTGCCATCACCACTACTTTCTAAAACTCCATTATATAATCATCTACTGAGTGATGTTGTTTGATCATGGCCAGCTTGCTAAAATATTCTTCTTCATCCTTTAACTCAAATATATCAAGAATTCTCCTTTTAAATTCATCAAATTTGTGTATTTGATTATGGCCTTGGGTAGTACGGCCATGAAATTACCATTCATAGGCTTCCCCTTCAAGATGCAAAGAGGAAAATTGAAATGCATCTTTCTCTATCATAGGATTGAGCAAGAAATAGGTTTCCATCTTTTGTAACCATGCTCTAGCTAATATCTTATTACTCCCATCAAAACATATTGCAGCAAGTTTTCCCAACTTATGCTTCAAATCCTTGCTTTTGTATAACCCTTTCTTCTATGGATCACTCTTCCTTGAAAATTCTATGTAGTCTACATAGGACATCTCTGATTTGATTTATTTTGGTAAGGATTAGTACTCACCATGCCATCTACAAAAAGTTTCCAAATTGAAGGCACTAGTGTTCACAAGTTCACTTCTCCCTTGTTCAATTTCTGGTAAGAATATGTTCCTTGGGGTCCCTAATGGAATATTATTTCCAATATCCTTGCTTCCACCATTTTTGATGATGTCTCACCCTTCTGACCATTGTGATTTGAATTTCCACCCAACATCTTGTCTGCCAAGATTTTAAATACATCTCTTGTCTCCACTAAGGTTGTTGGTATATCCCTTAACCCTCTTGTAATCTCATGGTTTTTTGTAATCATTTCCTTAAATATTTCATCCTCTAACATCTTCCTTTTCTCTAGATTTGAATTTCCTTCTTGATCCAATTTCTTTAGTTCTCTCCCCTAGTACCTAATGTCTCTTTTGCTCAATGCCAATCATTAGGAAAACCCTATAAGTTGGTAGAATCATGCTTTGATACCACTTTAATGCCCCTAACATATAATTTCAACATAGAGATTGGTTTGCAGATTGAATTCAATGAACAAAAACATATGAGCACATAGATCTCTTTGATATAATGAGAAACTTCAAAACTTCATACATATATGATATATGGGTAAATGCAAGAAGATAAGCTCACGAAACATGGAAGTTTTTTCCTTGGGAAAAAACCTAAAATCGGCTTGAAGAAAATGGGATCCCGCTTTTTAATAAACAGGATCCCACTTTTAATAAATGGGATCCCGTTTAGGTTTGGGATCCCAAGCCAAAAATCTAAATATTGGAAGCTACTTCTTCTTGGATGGAAAAACTATCGTCGGTGGCCTATAGGCGATTGAAGTTGAAATCCACCATATTGGATAGGTCCACTACTTGTGGAAAGATTTGGGATGGAGGATGGACCCACGATGTAGTATGGGATGCATTAAATCCCCTTCCTAGTTCTTATATGGTATACTTGGCCTTGTTGAGTTGGGGATACACTTGTGATGTAATATGGGATTCCTTGAATCCTTTCCCCAAATGCTTGATGGTGCACAAGACCTAGGAAAATGATGGCACCCATAGTGTAGTGCATAATGCACCAAAATTTATTTTCTATCTAGGATGCACTAAGGGAAATTTTTAGTTATCCATTGTGGATGTGTCAACCAATCATTGTGTACATTTGATATGTGTTAAAGCTAGTCACTGTATATATGTGATGTGTGTTGGAGCTAGTCACCATTGTACTTGTTGTGTACATAAGAGCTAGGCACCATTGTTCTTGTGATATGCATATAAGAAAATCATTGTTCTACTTGTGATGTGCATATGAGCTAGTCACTATTGTACTTGTGATGTGTATGAGCTAGACACCTTGTGTATATGTGATGTATGCCTATAACAGTCATTGTGTATATATTCTCATTACAGTCATTGTGTATTATCTATGGGATTACAGTATGATACAACCCTTGTGTATTCATGTATGTCTTTAGGGATCCAACACTTGATGGGAATTTTTATTGCTATATTATATTTGGGTTGAGTTGATAACTTATGCTTAATGAATAATCTTAGTTTAAAGGTGAGATTAGAGATTTGATGCAAGACAAGAGAATGAACTCCCTCTAACATTAGTGGGTGATCTATGAAGCCTCTAATTTCCCACAAGGGAACATGTACCTGAAAACTCATCATGAACCCTTAAGGTTTAGATTTGGTCTAGTGATGACCCTAACCATAAGAGATTAGCACTTTTGAGTGTAAGCATATAAGTGGTGACGTTGATTTTTTGTCACCATGATGAATGAAGAACTTTTGAAATTAGCATTTTAAATTCAGGTGAAAGATGTTTGGTCAGTTAAGTTGGCAGTTGATGCTAATTGAATAAAAGGTTATAGTGGCCGAGGGGAAAATTTTGCACTAAGAGAGGGTTTTAGTAATCTAGCAACCCTAATTCCTCTCAATTCTAGAAATAATAGATAATCATAAAACAACAAGAGAGGCATAAAAGATAAAGGGAACATTAAGAGATGTGAAAAAATCCCCATAATCAATCCATTTCAAATCAAAAGAATTTAACCAACTAGGATTAGGAAGAAATTATTTCCTATAACATTGAGTCATTTACCATTGAATATTGAAGCTTAAGGCCTAGATGAATATGCCAAGGAAAAGAAGGGTCTATTTTAAATTATCATTTTCTTCAATTAAAGTAAGAAAATAATCATTTGCAAAGTGACCATTAACAAGATAATTGGATGAATTAGTTTTAAGACAATTCCCTTGACTAACTTCTAGGAGATTATATGGGTCCAAAGATATCCACAACCTTTAGTAGTAAGCACATAAAGTATAAGGGTTGAAGGATAGCCTTGTAGATAGAAAAAAATAGCTCAACAGAGATATGTTGTTGGTTATTAATGGTTATTAAAGCAAATACATATGCAAAGAACATCTTAATAGAGTGCATACAATAGGACCCAAAACCCAACACCTAAAGCATAATGAGAATGAAAGACCATTCAATTTAGTCATATTCTTTATCAAGATTAATTTTAAGAAATAATATAGGTTGTTGGGAGCATTGAGCCCATTTCATCATTTCCTAGACAACAATAATGTTGTAGATGATGTACTTAGACTTAATAAATCTATTTTATTCCAAATGGAACGATTAGGGAAGAAACTTAAGGTTGAGTGTATAGAATTTAATGATGATCTTGTAGGAGACATTTAGCATGGTGATGCATGACCAATTGCATATATATCTAGTTCATTAAGTTTAGGTATGAACTTAACATCACCTTCATTAATTATGCTACCTATATAATTTCTATTAAATGATTCTAAATACACTCAATACATACCTACCCCCACAATATCCCAATTTTTTTAATAAAATTTATAGGTAAATGCATCAAAGTCAAGATATTTTTTATTTGACATGGAGAATACAACCTTGCATAGGTCTTTCATTGTGATAATTTGATCACAAAGAGTGCATTGAAATGTGGAAACTTGACAAGGCACGACATTTAAACATTATTGTATAGTAATGACTCAAGTAGGAGTGTGATCGTTGGCTATAAAAACTTGCTTATACTATTGGAAAAAGTCTTGGATAATGTTAGCAAGTTATTTTTGAAGCTACTAACTATCCTTAATTTTCTTAATGGCTTGAGATGAATGATGAGTTTGAAGATCTAGGGAAAATTCCTTAGAGACCCAATCTCTAATCTTAAGATAGTGAAGTTGACCTTTGATTTGGGCCCCATGGGTAGCATGGGAATCAACAACATAATTCTAGTGATGGATGTTTGAACCAATTAGGGACTTGAAGACACTTAAGCTTGAGTGCATATTATTTTCATTATGTAAAGAATAATGTATATATTAGTCATATATATATATATATACTTTTTTTAACTTTAAAAATTAAAGGTTATTAAAAAAATACTAATACCTGTAGACATGCAAAATTAACATTATGCATTCGATCGGATTCGGTCAAATTAGGTCTCACATTAAGCCCATTCATCACTTTCATCCATTCATTAAATAATCTCATTTCCTAAGGTCATTTATCAAATAAACATTATCATCAGCTTTTTAATAAATCAAACATCATCCCTTTAATTAAATAGATCAAACATTTATTTAATTAAATCCAATCCATATTTCATCCTTTTCTGATTTAAATAAATCAAAATATTTAAGTCATAAAAGTCAAAGCATCCTAATCATCATCCTAGCTAATTAATCCTGATTAAATCTAATGCTAATCTCAACCACTTGCATTCTCTAGATTTGGCCACTTGCACATGAAATTGAATTTAATTGATTTATCAAAATCTTTATTTTCAACTTGGCATAAATGGAGAATATTCTCCAAGTTTGAATCTCCCCCCCCAAGTGGACATGTACACCCAACAGAGCATTTATGAGGCCTTACATGCCTCTTACATGTCCCCTTCCAAGGTCAAACTCAGCATTCATTGCAAAAAATTCAAATTCAAATTTTCCCTCTCATGGGCGCTCTTCCCAAATCTTGCACATACATCAACCAATCACCACTTGACAAGTGTCCTCATCTCATTGACTTGTTTTTGATCCCACATTGCTCTCTCATATGCATTCTTTCAACTTGATAATCTATAAATGAGAGGCTTCATCCTTCAAGCAAGGTCTCCACAATCTCTTGCAAGGTCACTCTCTTCACTTGAGAATTGATCTTGTCTATTTATCATCTCCATATCCATAGCAAATTTCATCATTTTAGCTATTGATCAAGGGTTGGGAAAGGGTCACTAGCACATGTGACACCAATCCACTATGGGATAGAATTTGACTCTTGTTTTTCTCATGCTTTCACTTAGCTTATGTTGATAACTTACTTTGTTTGCATAGATAACATGAGCAATTATTTCATAGGGATTCTATATCTGTTTTGCTTGATTTAACTAACAATACTCATGCCTATTTTTTTTTTAGCAAAATGCAAATTTAGGGTCTACAATACCTAACATTTCAAGTTATTGGACCAGTTTCCTCATAAATGAAATAATAAATAAAAAATCAAATCCAATTATAAAAAACTACATATTTAATTTCATGAAAAAAATTTGAAAAAAAAAAAAAAACTCGCCAGCCATATTTCTAAAGTTGTTTTTTCTCTTGATGTTTTCATGGCATTGTACCTGCAAGTCCAAGGCTAAGGGGTGGATTTCCAAGTCTAAAACAAAAACAAAGCCATGGGTTTCAAATTTTATGAAATATGTACCCGCTCTAAAAGGTGTATTCATTCCAAAAAGGAGCAAGAATATGATGTAATTAGAAACAAGTACCCATTTAAAAAACATGTACCTATTTTAGAATTTAGGTTCAAGGACCTAATCCTAAATGGGTACCCATTCTTGTAGAGTTTTTTTCCAACACTTTCCCTATTTACGTGGACCCAACGTATTGCTTCCACCCAAATTTGTATTTACTCTTAACAATATTCTCTCAATCAATTTTTAAAAATACTAAATGCAACAAAAAATTAGGGGGTCATACACTATTTTAGTGAGAAATAGAGGAACACTTTTATGTGTATGCAACATTTTATCATTTTAATCTTAACTATAAAAAAAAAATAGTAGTTTAGAAACTAGATACTAAGTACCACAATTCTTGTTTTTATCATATCTTCAAATTTTGAATGCATCTTGACTTTACTTATCTAAGTTTAGGTTTAGTTGATTTCAAGAAAAAATAGCCACTTTTGAGGCCCTTTTTGTATACCACATTTCAATGCACTTACTCGTACATTGGTACCTATTATGGCTTATCTTATTGGGACTAATTTCTTTTTTCTCTTAAGTTTTATTTAAGAAGGGGTGCTAGTGTAATTATATAACTGCATCTTATATTTGAGTTTACTTAGGTAATTTATGTAATTTACATAGATAAAATAAGAAATAGAAGCATATGTCATCTCTTTGATGTAAATTAGCAAAAATGGCCACATGTCAACTCTTTGATTGATGAAAGACTTGTGCCACATCTACCTCATTCACTTCTTAATTGATGGTAGTTAGATGCCACCACTCCCTCATCAAGTGAGTTCACTTGACACCACTACTCCTACATATTAAGTTATTCTTCTAGTTCATTGCTCCTCTAGAATAGGTGTCACCCTAATTTAGGCATCACACGGTCTATTTATTGAAGTCCATTTCCTTTGTTTCTCATTATATATAGGAATGTTGTTATTGTCCTTTTGTTTGCTCTTGAATTTATGTTATTGTAATGTTGTCATGTTCCTACTAGTTTTATTATTACAAGTTAATTATTAAATCGAATAATATACAACATCCATTGTTGTGTTAAACAACCTATGAAATACAACTTTGTTGGACACATTGAATAATCCTTGTGTAAACATTTTTTATTAATTAAAAGGAGGTTCCAACAATAAAACCTTTAGATTCACAATGTACTTGCGATCTTTACTTATGTTAGTTTTATTCATGACTTATCACAAACAAACTTTAGATTTATGTTATGTTCAATCAATAATATTTTCACCGTTAACTAAATAGACCCATAAGACAAGAATGCAGAGCAATGAAAGAAATTACAATCATTTTGTTAAGCATTTTTGGCTATAAATACTCATATGCCTAGTTTTCATCAAAACTTGTTCAACTCAAGAAAACCATAAAACAACACTGATAACAACATCGGGTAACAAAGGCATATTTTAATACTTTGAAAACATGCCTATTTAAGGCTGAATCTGCTCTAATTATCATGTTTTCGCCACAAGTGACAAATGCACTAATGCAATAGTGCTAGTTGATTATCTTTCTACAATCATTTTTGTTCACATCTATTCAACTTAATCAACCATCATAATCATGGATAACTAGACACATTTTATTAATTAATATGCATTTTAATTGCATCTTTCCTGTAACATCTTTTATTCATCATTAATGATTGTGTTGGTTGTGCTTCTTTCAAATATCATAATAGGTTGTGCTTCTTTCAAATATGAGGAACTTGTTAAGATTCTCATCTTTTTTCAAAATCAAGGATTAGTGCACAAAATAAGGTTTATATGAAATCATGGTAGATATACTTTGTCGATTAGTTTTGAATTTTTAGAGGATTCTATTTCTTTAATTTCATCTAATTGGTTAATAATGTTTCAATATTGATTAGGCCCAAGCATAGTATAATAGAAATTGAATAAAATTCTCCTATTTTCTCATATTAAGATTTAGTGCATAAAACAAGGTTTATGTGGAATCATGGTAGATATTCTTTGTCAATTAGTTTTTAATTTTTAGAGGACTCCATTTCTATGATTTCATCTAATCATTATCATTGGTTCATAATGCTTCAATATTATTATATCTCATTGTGTTACATAGGAATGCTTGTAAAATAGTTTACCTTATTTTATAGGCAAGAACTGCCACATATTTTATCAAATTTACAAATATGTTAACCCTGATGATTAACAAGTCTAACAGATCTTGCATTTTATATTTGAATTTCGGTGATCATCATCTCAAACCTTAACTGTTTCCATTATTTGTGGAAATTGATTCAACCTTTTTTGAATACCTTGATGTTGCATGACTGAATTTCTATGCTTCGGTTTTTGGCTTCATAAAATACTACTCTTCCAGTTCATATAACCAGAATTTGAAATAGAAGGAAAATAATTCTTGATATTCTAAATCATAGTGATTTCATGTTGCAAAGAAACAGTTGGCACATATATACTACAATACTTTCAGATGTATGTTGCATAACGACATACATGTTACATCTGACTAGGGTTGATAAGGTCATCATAGAATTAAATAGGGCAAGGTGCTTGATGATCAGGATATCTCTTCATCGTTGCTCTCCACTTTCTTGTAAATAAAGCAACTAGAAAAAGCAAGATAGATGCATAGAAATAGTGCACTCAATGCAGCCAAAAGCCAGTAGTAATAATCCAAATGTGCTTTGTTTAGGTTGTCCGCAAACCAGTTCTCTTTATTGCCTGTGCTACTCACTTTCTCAATAACAGAAATAAGAATGCTACTCAAAAAACCGCCAACTCCAAATACACTCAAATAAATAGCAATTCCCAAGCTTCTCATTGTGTCGGGCATCTGATCATAAAAGTACTCTTGCAAGCCTATCAATGCAAACGTTTCAGATATGCCAAACAGAATATATTGTGGAAGCATCCAAAAAATACTCAAGGGAATTGTTGCATCGGGCATGTCTACCAATCTATATTCCTTTGCCGCTTGGCACCTTTTCATTTCTATCAATGCTGCAACGACCATGGCAATAACAGAAAAGAATATACCAACACCTATTCTCTGAAGCAATGTTATACCATGATCATTTCCAGTTATTCTTCTGGCAAGTGGAACAAAGATTCGATCATACATGGGCACCAGCACAAGAATAGTCAGGCTAATAAAGATTTGCAAGGTTGCTGCAGGAATTTCAAAGTTTCCACTGATCCTCCTATTCATTGTGACACCCTGTTTTGTGAAAAATGTTGAAGGTTGTTGAAAAACTATCCCATACATCAAACAAGCCACCCAAATGGGTAGTAACCTTAAAACGAGTTTCACCTCTTCAACCTGTGTGACAGCGCATAGCCTCCAATCAATATTTGTTTTATGTTCATAGTCTAAACCAATTGTGACTGTTGCTTTGTCAAGAAACCTACAAAATAGCAGCTTATTCTTTTCAGAGTTTGTCAATTCCATTTTAATAACCATAAATTTTGATCATAAAACTAAACAAAACTAGGGCTATTGTCATTGTTTTAGTTGACACAGAGCATTATTGATAAGATAGCTTCTGAATTTAATTGTGTATGTTTTTCATTCAATATTTTAGATTACGCAACAACATAATTACATACATACACATATAGAAAGAGGGTTACCTGAATTGGTTTGTGGGCATAAGCTTTATGGTTTCACCCTCACAAAATTCTTGAGTTACATACAATATTTGTTCTCCATGAGAAGGAATACTCATAGAGACATTCCGCTTGCGAATCGCTGCAACAGAAACTTGAGCAATTCGAGTTACCAAACTGGCAGAAGGGAGCTTATGCTGGTACATTTGTGTCCCACACAAGAAAATAGAGAATGTTATTCCCATGGTTATAGTTGGAATGCCAAAACCCAAACCCCACCCAACATTGTCTTGAATGTACACAAGCACAGAAGTAGCTAAAATTGAGCCAGTGCATACACCAAAATACCACCAATTGAAGAATGAACTCTTAGATTTCCTCTCTGTGGGGTTTCCCTCATCAAATTGATCTGCACCAAATGCTTCTAAACAAGGTCTTTGACCTCCTTCACCCAAAGCAACCATGTATAGGGAAACAAAGAAAAAGCTCACCTGAAATGTTGAAGGTTTGGAGCAAAAAATTAATGTTTCGTTGCATGAGGATGGGCGAAGGAACTTCAAGGAAGCTGAAAGAGTTAAACAGGATAACCCCTGCAACCAGAGAACATCTCACTAATTAGTTTTAGTCATTTTCTCGAAAGCCCAACTATTTGTAAATCCAACAGAAAACCAAGCCAAAATTCTATTATTTTTAATTGTGCGTGACTATCCAAACTTTGATCTTCAGCAAGGCACTTGCCTTCCTGGTAACCAAAACACCAAACTGCAAGCTACTCGCTTTTCTGATATTTCTAGATTCCTAACTAAAAGGCCTAAACCCGATATTCAGCAAGTAAGCTCTTCTTGTGGACAAATGCACTTAGCCAAAAGCAGGGAGAATTTTAAGCAATTGGGAATATCTGTGGGAGTTTGAAACGATAAGCTAATCTTTTCAAATTTTATACCAAAAAAGTACATGTATTATAGGCTAACATTGGAGAAAGGTACTCAAAGATCAAAACTTCATTTTTACCTTTTACAATATCATTTAGAAAAATATTATCTTTGCTATCTTGAAGATGCTAAATCCAATATTTCTCAAGTGATTGAAGCTCTGGTGGACTTCCTGAAAATTTAATATGGTTGTTGTACACAGCTGAATTGGGTTGCCATTTAGTTCAATAAAATGCACTCTGTGAATGTTAAAAATCCAGAATTCGCTAATAATGAAATAGAATGCAATAAAAATAGGATTAGGGTTCCAAGCAAACTGACCAGACATAAAGAAGAGATGACAGAACAATAGTCCAATAACGACCCAAAAATGAATCTGCAACAAATGCTCCAAGGAGAGGAAACATGGTTGCGGCAGCTGTCCAGAGATTAACATTTTTTGCAGTAGTAGCAGTGCTCTGTTGCATTACAGTTGTGAGATACGTGATCAAGTTGGAAGAAATGCCAGTGTAGGCCAATCTCTCTGCAATTTCAACAGTAATGATGAAAAGAGATGTTGTCCATCCTCCTGATTGAAATCTGCTGGCAGGCCTTCCATGGAGATCTGTAGATCCGTCCTGAGCTATGTTGGTAATATCATTGAGTGGAAATTCACAAGGGGAGGAGGAAACTTTCTCCATTGCTCGGTTCTTCCTGCCTGTGCAAGTTGAAGTAGGAAACACAAGTGGGTATTGTGTTTTAATAGAATTTTAAGCTTAAAGCCCCATGTAAAATGAAAATTTCACTCTTGTATTCAAGAGAATTGCTAGCAGTTGAAAGGACTGTTTGGTTTGTTTGTCCAAACAGGCTTTGAAATGTAACCAAATAAACAATAACTAGCAATGGCACCTTGGTGTGCAATGGGTACGTCGAAGAGTTGTGGAAGGTCAATTAGTGATAGGTTTTGGTTTATAACTAATGAAAAGCCAATACTTAGACATTAAGTAGCAATTGAAATAGCAACCAAAGTTTTTATTTATGATCATCGTGGTTTAAAATGTGAAAGCCCAATTGTGGTGATAATGTAGTACTATTTGCAACATGCTCTTAATTTCATATTTCTTATCCTTGATTTTGTCTTCCAATTTGGAGATTATAGGCAGAAATTACCTGAAACATATTTCGAGGATCCTACCCTTGTTTAAGAGTTTCCAACACCATTGCAAGGAGTGTGTAGCAGATTAAAAAGTGTCATGAATGCATAGCACATTTATGAAGAAACAAAAAATGTGTAGATGGAAATGGAACCTACAATTTTTCTGACTAGAAGAAGAAAAAGCATGGTACAGACAGGGAATTTAAGCAGCTTTTGCAAATTTGATACCAAATTAGCCTCCATAATTGGAAATAGGTGAATTGCATAATTTTTCCTTTTAGATTAATCCCCACATCTGTTGCTTTTCATAAATCTGAGAGCATTGCTTTCCCCACAAAACCAATGATAGTACCAAACAAAAGTCAGATTAAAGACATGAAAATCGTAATTCTTCATTTGAAAATTTCAAGCAGTAAATCGACATATCAAAAACCCGAACAATGTCATTCATTATTATGCAACATTCACCAACAAGATTTCTGATTGGCAGGAGGTCCAAACACGCCAAGCCTGTGAGGAAGGCTGTACTGGCAAAAACAATTCATTAAGGAAACCTGTCAGGAGAAATATTTTGATGAGACAAGGGGGATGTGATAGCCTATTGAGCGCAGGCTCCTCTTTTATTTTCATTGATTAAAATGCCTGAACAACCTATATTTATGATTGCCTTCTATTTTTGCTTCCAATGAAATTTTTATTCAAATGGCCAAAACTATGTTACAGAAGAGCATGATTGCCGTTTGTTTCACTAGATTCAAATAATCAGATTGATATTATGAAGCTATGAATTTTGTATTTATTTAAGGTATAAAATATGAAACATGCCCCAAGTTCCAATCATGTCATATGATTTTCTGAAACCTGAGAATTGGTCGGTGCAAAGCCACAACTATCGTAGGTCACAATGTCAGTATATGAAGTGTGGGAATTGTGAGACTTTGTTATATAGCTAATAATTGAAGTTGGGTTAAAAATTGATATTCAATATTGAACTGAAGTATCACATTTAGCTAAGAAATCATGACTGCAATGAGAGCTTATTTTTGTTGGATTTATTCATGCAATCTAAGTACAAGTTTGCTTGAATAAGAGGAAATTTCACATGAATAGATAATTATTCAGAGAAAAATGTTGGGATAGGAAACTGGATAGTGCTCTTCTGATTACTGCCAATATACTTAATATTGAAATGAGTTTTACAGCTGTCAAATATTTCCTACTTCTCCCAGTCGGCAGCCTGTGGCCCATTTTGTAATAAGCTTTTCTCTAAAATTTTAAATTTCAGCCGGTCTAACCCAAAGAGGAGAGAAGCATATTTCTATGCTTGTTTAACTCCTCTGCTTTCACCTTTGCTGGAATTTAAATGCGTTGATGCAGAATGCAAAGAACAGAGACAATATGACGTGCACTACAGCGACTCTACCTAAGAAATCATGCTTGTATCCAAAATAATCCTCCACAAACTGATTTAGTGGTTGGGAACTTTCACCAGTCACTTGTAATTGGTTTGTGACATCTCCATACTGTGAGGCAATTAGACCATACACAGTCCATGAAACATGGCATATTCAGTAGTACCAAAACCACGAGTTTGGAATTTTCTGCATCAAATATAAAAATGAAGAAACATGAGAATTGGAAGAAAATTGCACAGTTGAACAACTATTGACTTCTAAGAAGATTAAAAATTCATACTAGGCACCCGCAACAATAAAAAGAGTCTTGTTGCTCCTGATGTTCAAAAGATGTCTAGTTAGCTAATAAGGTAATCAGAAGCTAGGTATTCACTAGGGCTAGAAATAGGTTATTTGATATTTTGGTAGTCTGTGTAGCTAAATTTTTTTGGAAAGTAGGATGTCTTGAATGGAACTACATCCGATTTTATGCCAACCTTCCAAAAGATTGTGTGAATAAGTATCTAACACTATTATAGTCAGGGCTCCGCCAGTAAGTCCACCATTGCTTCCAGAAACAAGACTTGAATTGTCCAAAGAATGACTGAGAATACTGCGTTGGAAAGTGAAGTTCTTCTGCTTGTGGGGGTGGAGTACCGAGCTCTTTCACCAATGCTTCGTTTCGCCTGAATATTTAAAAAAATGGCTCAATGTAAAATATTAGTTTTAGTTGTATGTTGGCTTCTCTTCTGTCTGTGTGTCTCCGTGGTTGCAAATTGATGCCAAAGATTTGTTTCCTAAACTTGCAGTTATTGGGCAGGGTTCTTCTGGAGAAGTGTACGAGGGTTTATGGCTTGGAGTGAAGGTTGCTGTTAAGGAGATCCCCATATTTTGCGAGGATTTCGGCTCTCTACTGCAAGTGGAAATTGCCGTGCACGCAAAGCTGCAGAACCATTTCATTGTTCAATTGATAGGTGTTTGTTTGACATAACAGAAAAATATTGCTATCTTGTAATGGAATTCGTCAGCTCCAGCTTGGATAAAATACTGGAAGAACGAGTCGGAGGAAGACCACCTTTGCCACTACCTGTTGCAGTTGACACAATGCTTCAAATCTCAAGGGCAATGGAGTACCTTCACAGCCAAAGAATCATGCACATGGATCTCAAGGCATCTAATGTGCTCATAGAGCCTTCAAAAGTGCCGGAATTTAAAGCACAAGGGTACGGGCGAGTTAAGCTGTGTGATTTTGGGGAGTCCAGTTTAAGGCTTTACATTTTCCGGTCCCCTGAAGTCACCAGGGGAACTTGTTACTGGAGGGCGCCGGAAGTCTTCCAATATCCCCAAGAAGGTTTTAAAATAGACGGGGAGATCCTAAAGCAATATACTCATAAAGCAGATGTATACAACTTTGCCATGATTTGTTATGAGATTCTAACGGGAATGCAGCCCTTTGAGAGAGTGGATACCAGGAATGTCTACGGACTGATAATACGAAACAAAAGACCGAGATTACAATACAGCCTAAGGTTAAATAAATACAATAAACTGAAATCATGGGAAGTGGCTTACCTACAGATTCTGCGGAAATTATGTCGCAGGAATTTTTCAGGAAACCCCAAGTTCTGTACTGTTGCTGCTTCAATCTATTCACAGTAAAGGGGCTAAAAGCATTAGCGTCGGGAGAAGTAGTAACATATGGAGTTGAAACCATTAATGGCGAGAGAAATGCGAGTTACCTCAAGTTTCTGCACAAATCGCTGATAAAAAAGGAGGTCACGAAAGTAGGGCAGATATTAACATTAGGCAGATAATTTGGAAGGAGATTTAAACGATCAACGGTTGTGGATGGATGGAGAACCTTGCCAAGCGCCTCCGTGCTTTCCAACCGTCGACCGTAAAAATGAGCTTCGTCAATGAGGGACACGCCTTGGGCGTAATTATGTTGCTGCTGGAGCGTTCTACAGTGGCAGTAAGACGTGCTCATATCAATTACTTATAAAATAAAATAAAACTAGTATGATATATTGACAACGTCATCTCAGTACTGAATTATTTTATTTACAAAGACTTAATTCTATTTTATTTTAGAATTATTTAAAAATTATTTTATTTTATTAATATTATTACGTGTTTAATAAGTTATTTTCTTTTATTTTAAAATTGTTTTATGCTATTGTAAAATGTCTCTACATATAAGTAAAATAAACAATATAGATAAAATAAATAGTTCTAAAGTAAAATAAAATAAATCTTAAATAAAATATTAATTCGTAAAGTATGGTGTATTTTAAGTGGTATTGTTTTCCAATTTATAGTTGCACATTATTATTTAATGTCAAAGTTACAATTGATAAAAATTAAAATAATAAAATAGTAATCACTATGTAAAGAATGGTGTCTATATTAATGTCACATACTTTGTTTTTAAAAAGCCTTTAAAAATTAAAAAAATGCATATTTAAAAACTAGACATCATCATTGTGGGTTTTAATTTTGCCAAAAATCTGAAAAAACTCATCCAATAAATTCAATTTTCTCTTAATGTTTATATTTGTAATACTTGCAAGTCTAAAGACTAAGGGATTTCCAAACTTTGGGTTTAATTTTATGGTATGTACAGATCTAAAATGTGTATTCATTCTAAAGAAGCAAGAATATGATGTATTAAAGGCGGTACTTATTCTTGTAGAGTTTATTTTTCCTTATTTCCTCTAAAAGTGGACCCAACTTATTGCTTCCATGCAAATTTGTACTCTTAATATAATTATCAACAGTTTTAAAAATAAATGCAACAAAATGATTGCAAATGTTATTGTTATATATTAGTGAAATATAGGAACACTTTTATGTGCATGCTGACATTTTAATATAATCTTAACTATTTAAAGCAAATGATGGTTTAAAAACTAGACTCAAAAATACTGATTTTAATTGCATATCTTCAAATTTTGAATTCTAAGTTTAAGATTCTTGAAGTTTCAAGAAAACAAATAACCTCTTTTGAAGCCCTTTTGGCCATATAGTTTCAATACTTATTGGCTTATCTTATTGGACTAATTTATTTTTCCTCAAAGTTTTTATTTAGAGGGTGCTAGTGTAATTTACATAATTGCATCTTATATTGAATTGTAGGTAATTTATTTAATTTACTTAGATAAATTAAGAAATAAAAAGTATGTCATCTTTCAATATAAGTGTGAGAAAAGCCATGTCAACTCTTTGATGGATGGAAGACTTGTGTCACATCTACCTCAATCACTTCTTGATTGATGGTACTTAGATGCCACCACTCCCTCATCAAGTAAGTTCACTTGACACCACTACTCCTACATAGTAAGTTATTCTTCTAGTTCATTGCTCCTCTAGGACAATTGTCACCTTAATTTATGCATAATAAAGTCTATTTATTGAAGTCCATACAGGGAAGAGGATCCAGTAGTTGAGTGCCCTAACCTCACGTTTCTAATTATCCTATGTGGAAATTTCAAATCACTCCCTTTTTTTTTACAGGGGCTTACTTGGTAAGTCCCCTACTTATAGCTAAGGTTTTAGGGCCACATCATCAAATATGATGCCACATCAGCATGCTTTTTGTTAAGGTGTCCAAAAGGACCAAAAAAAAAAGTGCTAACAATACTTGTGCATTCACATCACCCAGTACTTGAGTGATGATGTGACATCACATCATTGGTTGCTTTTTAGATCAAAGGAATACATTTTGTTTAATTATGGGTAGTTATCCTCAACGCTAACAACTTTAAAGTCACAAGTATTGATCCAATATTGAAAAATATATTGAACATTAAATATAAACAACTACTATCACAACTATTGAAACATGCTCAACTACTAGATCCTTTCCCATATATATATGAATGTTATTATCGTCCTTTTGTTTGTTCTTGAATTTATATTATTGCAATGTTGTTTTGTTCTTAATAATTTTATTATTAAGAATTAATTATTAAATCTAATAATGTACAATATCCATTGTACTAAACAATTTATTAAATACAACTTTGTTGAGCATAAACTTTTTTTTATTAGTTAAAGGAAGTTCCAATAATGGAACCTTTAGATTCACAATGTACTTGTGTTATGTTAGTTTTATTCATGACTTATC